>CM060174.1:73733705-73778705 GCA_030549775.1 Tamarix chinensis | reverse complement strand
TGCGTATAAACATTATATGACATCTTAGCACAAATTAACCATAGGTCACAATAAAGATTCATGTTTCCTCATTAGAAGTATTAAATCCCATAATGATATCCCTGACAAATCAATTTTTGTATGTCATTCCTTTCAACATATCACCTCGATCATATGTATCTATCTATCTAGGTCATTAGAGTGTGACATCTAGTAGATGACAATGTTTTATGGTAACACAAACACGTTCATTTATTAAGAGAGATCTTAACTTAAAATACATATCATTCATAATAGCATTCATCATAGTATTCCTCATAGTGTTTCTAGTGGACATTATATGTATCACATTATAGCAGTTTATGCTAACATCAGGCTTATCTGTAACATTCCCAAATTTACTACTTAAAATTTTTGTTTTGTGGAAGCATTAATTACAAAATTAATGGGTGTTACCACCACACTTGGTATAAGTCTGATTTCCTCTACCATTCTCATACCAAATGTTAAGGCTGAAATTATTACTCTAATTAAATTAATAACATGATTATAATATAGAGAACGTTAGATAAATATCGTGCTAATTAAAAACAATATTAGCAGTTTATAAAACTCAGGAGAGAAATTACAGGAGGACATAAGGGTCCTAATACAACCAGAAATAAGATAACAAAAGAGACATCGGATAGTCCTACGCTCTCAAATATGAACTACTAGCTTTTGATTGAACTCGAAAGCTGGCCTGCAAAGTCCACATCCCATTGAATAGACAGGGACCCATGAGAATGAACCTTTCAGTACCACGGTATTGAGCAACCTTTTATACCAAACTAATATGAAAAACCAACATGGAATACATACAAGGCATATCAATCAACATGGTACAAGACATACACATATACATATGAGGATTGATATAAAATAATCATTTAATCAATTTCCCTCAAGGTCACCTACTACTCGTATACACTCATTTGAAATAGTGGAACTTACGAATGAACATCCCATATATGCTCTCTGAAGTATGATTAGAAGTAAAACCCAACACAATAACCATAAGACATCATGAAAATACATGGTATAAACTTAAGACACGCATGAGATGATCAAGATGCAATAATCATATCAAATAAATCATAATCACCAAAACCACATACTACTCAAACTTGTTCATCCATAACATGGTAAAACTTGTCAAACTAAAATACTAGAGATGCTATCTAAAGTATGATTAGAACAACCACAATACAATAACCATAAGACATCATGACAATACATGGTATAAACTTAAGACATGCAAGAGATGATCAAGATACAATAATCATAATAGATAATCAATAATCACCAAACTACATACTATTCATGCGTGTTCATTTAGAATATAATAATACTTATCAACCAAGCATCCAGAGATGATCCTTGAAGTAATAATTAGAACCAAACTCCAACAAAACAACCATAACCTTCACACCATAACTCACATCTCAACATCAATTCCAACAGAATCCATAACATCACAGGTACGATACAGATGCACAATACCAACACAAATAGGAACGAAGGCTACTACCAAAACCATAGGTAGGCACGAAGGCTCTTACCAAAACCACAGGTAGGCACAAAGGCTAATACTGACAAATCCAATGATCCAATAATAATCATTCTAATCAAATTATATCATTCCCAATTTTATTTACTCGAGGGGGATATAATAATAACCCAAAGATATAAAAGTTTATCGGTCATACTAGCGCAAGAGGCATCACGATACCCTCCAACCATCCAACCTAGAGGCATAATACCACTCTGGTCATATTGATACACAAGGCACACAATACCCTTCTCACCTCAAACACCTAATCCTTAAGTATACCCCTATAGGACCCATATGTCACCTATAGAGTAGACTAGGGCCTTATTGGGGTACAACCAGCACACCAAAAAACCAAACAAACCAAGGATTCCTATCTCATCTCTAGGGTATCTACCCTTAGAAAGAAACCATTTCCAAACTTGAGGTCTTCTACTTTACATATTAGTATTTTATAAGGTGATCACAGATATCACATATTGCATACTTATTTCCATTTCCATACTTATCCATTTTTCCTTTATTTCCAGTTATCCAAGTCAACCCTAAGGTTAATAGTCCAAAATAAGGTCAAAATCAATACTAAGGTCAACCTATTAAAAGTCTAAGGTCATCCTATGTCCAATTATTCACATTTGAGCACATTAGGTAGAAATAACCAAAATGCCCCTAAGACCAATAATTATTAGATTATCATCCATTTTATTTATTAATTTGTCATGAAAAGGCTAAAACAAAATAATTTAATTATTTATTATGCAATTTAAATTATCAGCTATGTCAAAAGACTATTTTGCCCTTATTCATGATTTTGTACATAAACCCTAGCATACATGTCTAATACATGCAAACTCACGTAATATCATGCTAAAAGATATATAATACACATTACACATGCTTATTAGGATAAAATTATAACACACTCAAAATGACCAAATTTCCCCTAGGGCACATATCCATAATAATTATTCCACCATTTTATCTAAACATGCTCAACCTATTATTTTGTACATAATTATCATATAAAATATTTTCCTATCATTAGAATCATTTTAATCATACTTTCATATCAGAAATATTTTACATCAAATAACATGCTCAATTTACCGATTCATGATAACAACAAAGAACACATAATTACAACGTAACAAATTATGCTTAACATATTTCATACACAAAAACCCTAATGCGCTATCATACAATATTTATCATTTTATTAGATTATAACAGTTACCATATAATAACATACTTAACATAGATTCTATATAAAAATACTGATGTGCTATTATGCAATGTTCGATATTTTAGTAAGGTATAACAGTTACTTGAATTCCAGCAAAAAATGAAAATTAGCAGTATATAATTAAAATTACAAAGCTCCACTAATCAAACTTTCATACCTAAAAATAATACCAAAATTTCTAAATTAATATCTATCTGATAAAATAATAATTATACTATAAAAATATTTTTTTTAAATTACCAAAATACCCTTACATTTAATATGGGTACCAAATATTTATTAAAACAAAACCGCCTCATGTTGCACATGTAGCGTGAGCAGTGTGAACAAAGAATGGGGTTGTAGTTGTTGTATGGATGCAAGGGTGAGGTAGGGAGAGGTGGTAGCAAAGGTGGCGACTGGTGGTGGTTGGCAAGCTGTGGTGGCTACAAAGTGGTGGTGGAGTTGTTGGACGAGGATGGGGAGATGGAGTTGGGTTAGCGATATGTGCTGCAAGATGTTGCGGTAGGGCAAGATGGTGAAGGATGGTGCATGGCTAGGCAACACAAGGGGGGAGGAGGAGAAGGCTACTGGTTATTATGGTATTGCATATAGAGGAAGGATAGCCTAGCTGAGTGTTGGGTGGTGGCTCAGTTGGAGGTGTAGGAAAATGGAGAAGGTGGTTGGTGCGTGAGGGCTAGGTGGTTGTGGATGGAAGGTGGAAGGGTGGTGTGGTTCTACTAGTATGGAACCAAACAGGAAGAGGGGGAGGTTGGTGCACAGGAGGTGGTTACATGTGGGGGCTAGCTACACTGGAGGTGGAGGTGATGCAAGAAGGTGCATGCGACTCAAGAAAATGGAGGGGCAGGAAGAAGAGGAAGAAGAGGAGATGGGAGGTTGTGGTTGCTGAGATGGTGGTGTGGTGCTAGGAGGTTGCGCTGGGGCAAGAAGAAGATGGTGGTAGAGAGGTGGTGTTGGACAGACGATGGAGGTGTTAAGGTGGGTTGGAAGTGGTGTGTAGGGTTAGTTTAGTGAGGGAGGTTGGTTGGAGTTGGGAAAAGCAAACAAAAACATAGAGAGGGAAGGGGGCTAGGTCGAACCAAAAGGAGCCAAGAGGAGAGAGGGAGTTGGGTGCGTGAGAGAAAGGGTTGGGTTCACATGTGCATGTGTGTGTATAAACAAAAAATAGAGGCATCACAGGGAGAGAGATTGGGGGAGGGGTAGAGTGGACGGTGCAGGTAACGTGCAAGTAAAAAATATAAGGTAGGGTATAATAGGTTTATTTTATATTTTTATATTAGATTTAGTTTAGGTAGATTAGGGTACCAAGTAAAAAAATAATCTAAAAAAATAATCCGATCTAGGATAGGTTAAAAAAGGAACGAAAAGAGTAAAAATAATCCAAGATAAATTTTTAAAAATTATTTTGGGTTACGGATCAATAGTTTTTAATAAAATAATTAAGATAAATTTACGGGTATAACTAGGATTAAAATTAATGGTCTAATTTCTATCAAGTTTTAACCTAATTAAATTTATATCTAAATTGTCATGATAATACAAATAATAATAATACATTTAATACCAAACCTACTAAAATAATAATTATAACTAATCACACATAATTATTACTTTATAATTAAGGTTTTTGAAAATGGGGTATTACATTAGCATCTCATACCAAGGTTTATATTACCTATGTCATCTTGTAATACCCCATATTTTGTAAATATGTTGAATGAGAAATTATACCATTTTTTGGTGTTTGATTTTGATTTGGTGCTATGATTGGGTTTGAGATAAAGTTAGATTTGAAATGAGGTTGGATAACTAAATTAAGCAAGTTTATAGGCGAACTGATCAGCTATTTCCATGAACTCATCGACTGGTTCGTCGTTTCGGTAAAATGATTTTCACTTAACCAAAATAATCAACTGGTTGAGGAACCAATTGATAGGTCTGCAAAACAATTGACCGGTAGGCCAAATTGATTGATTGGTTAGTCAAGCTGATTATATTTTTCAAACTTAATTTTTTGGAAACTTTTCTTATACTAAAATAGAACATTGATAAACCATTCTAAATTATTCCTAAAAGACTCTTAACTTTTCTTATGATGCATTTGGCCCAAAAATACTAACTCAAATAAATCTAAGGAGTCGATTGGGACAATTGATAGGGGAGATGACCTCATCTTTTTCTTCTTCCATCTCTCTCCTCTGTACATTTATGGGATCATTGTTTTGATGTGAGACTTGATTCTGTATAGCTAGGAGATTTCTTCCATGTTGACCTTCCATTTTTCCTCTTGTGTATTGTATTTCTAGACTAATTAACCTACGCTCCTCCAAAATCACCATTTAAGCTATGAAGGATAGGTCAACATATCTTGGATGAAATATCAAATTCAAATGGTAAGAATTGGGGTTTTCAGTTTGTTTCTTACCACACTTATGATTTGTACCCATTTTTTTGCTATAAATAGACCTAATCACCCCTTCCATTCACCTTTCTTTCAGCCACTGATATACTCTAACTATCTAGCATTCACCTTTTCCCTCTTCACTTCGATCTTTGCATTCAAATTATTTTTCTCTTCTTATTGTTTCTCTAGCTCCCTCTTGTTTTAATTGTTAAGTAAGAAAGAGTTAGATTTAGAGAAAAAAAAGGTTGAGTGGTTTAGCAGAATTATCCTATATTTTCCTTTGGGTGTGGTATGTTAATTTTTTATTTTCTATTTCAAGTTTGGATTTGTAAAAAAAACATTTATGGATTTATGAGTTAAACTTGTTGTTTTTAGGTTTTAAAAAAGTTGATTAATTCACCAGTTGAGCTTTCTTGTTTAAGAAAAGTTTTTTCTGCATCAAGTAAGTCATTCTTACTTCTGAAATGTATTGTGATTAAGCTTGCATGTTATGGAATTCTTAAAGTTTAATGTATATGTTGGTATATATATATATATATATATATATATATATATATATATATATATATATATATATAGGGGAGGGGTCACATACAAACTATAATTAATATACAAACATAGGAACTAATCTCATCCATTGGATCAAAAATTAATCACATTCAAGATTTTACTAATACCAAACCAAAAAATTAATCCAAACCAATATCCAAACCAAATATCCAAACCTCTAAACCCTCTAAACCTAAACCCTGAACCCCTAACCCTGAACCCTGAACCGTGAACCCTGAACCCAGAACCCTGAACCCTGAACCCGAACCCAGAACCCAGAACCCAGAACCCTGAACCCTGAACCCTGAACCCTGAACCCAGAACCCAGAACCCTGAACCCAGAACCTGAACCCTGAACCCTGAACCCTGAACCCCTAACCCTGAACCCCAAACCCTGAACCCTGAACCCTGAACCCCTAACCCTGAACCCTGAACCCTGAACCATGAACCATGAACCCTGAACCCTGAACCCTGAACCCTGAACCCTGAACCCTGAACCCCGAACCCCTAACCCTGAACCCTGAACCCTGAACCTGAACCCCTAACCCTGAACCCTGAACCCTGAACCCTGAACCCTGAACCCTAAACCCTGAACCCCTAACCCTGAACCCTGAACCTGAACCCTGAACCCTGAACCTGAACCCCTAACCCTGAACCCCAAACCCTGAACCCTGAACCCTGAACCTTGAACCCCTAACCCTGAACCCCAAACCCTGAACCCTGAACCCTGAACCCTGAACCCTGAACCCCTAACCCTGAACCCTGAACCCTGAACCCTGAACCCTGAACCCCTAACCCTGCACCCTGAACCCTAAACCCTGAACCCCTAACCCTGAACCCTGAACCCTGAACCCTGAACCATGAACCCTCTAAACCTTAAACCCTAAACCCTCTAAACCCTAAACCCTAAACCCTAAACCCTAAACCCTCTAAACCCTAAACCCTAAACCCTCTAAACCCTAAACCCTAAACCCTAAACCCTCTAAACCCTAAACCCTAAACCCTAAACCATAAACCCTAAACCATCTAAACCCTAAACCCTAAACCCTAAACCCTAAACCCTAAACCCTAAACCCTCTAAACCCTAAACCCTAAACCCTAAACCCTCTAAACCCTAAACCCTAAACCCTAAACCCTAAACCCCCTAAACCCTAAACCATAAGCCCCCTAAACCCTAAACCCTAAACCCTAAACCCTCTAAACCCTAAACCCTAAACCCTCTGAACCCTAAACCCTTAACCCTCTAAACCCTAAACCCTAAACCCTAAACCCTAAACCCTAAACCCTTAACCCTCTAAACCCTAAACCCTAAACCCTAAACCCTAAACCCCCTAAACCCTAAACCCTCTAAACCCTAACCCTAAACCCTAAACCCTAAACCCTCTAAACCCTAAACCCTAAACCCTAAACCCTCTAAACCCTAAACCCTACACCCTAAACCCTCTAAACCCTAAACCCTAAACCCTAAACCCTCTAAACCCTAAACCCTAAACCCTAAACCCTCTAAACCCTAAACCCTAAACCCTAAACCCTAAACCCTAAACCCTAAACCCTCTAAACCCTAACCCTAAACCCTAAACCCTAAACCCTCTAAACCCTAAACCCTAAACCCTAAACCCTCTAAACCCTAAACCCTAAACCCTAAACCCTAAACCCTCTAAACCCTAAACCCTAAACCCTCTAAACCCTAAACCCTAAACCCTCTAAACCCTAACCCTAAACCCTAAACCCTAAACCCTAAACCCTAAACCCTCTAAACCCTAACCCTAAACCCTAAACCATCTAAACCCTAAACCCTAAACAATAAACCATAAACCCTAAACCCTAAACCCTAAATCCTAAACCCTAAACCCTAAACACTCTAAACCCTAAACCCTAAACCATATAAACCCTAAACCCTAAACCCTCTAAACCCTAAACCATAAACCCTCTAAACCCTAAACCCTAAACCATCTAAACCCTCTAAACCCTAAACCCTAAACCCTCTAAACCCCAAATCCTCTAACCCTCTAAACCATAAACCATGAACCCTAACCCTAAACCCCAAGCCCTACAAACCTAAACCTACTAAACTCTAAACCATCTAATTTCCATCTAAAGGCATGCATGTTTCAACAAAAGAAAGAAACATACTAATCAAATATACATTAATTTAGTTATACAATATGAGAATGAAAAAAAAAAATCCTCCATGATTTGAAATTTGACAATTCCTTAAATTGAATCTTACACAAGTTTGAAATGAAACCTTCCACTATCATCTAAAATACAATGAAAATCATCATTAACCAATACCTTCATGAAGTTGAACAAAAAATTACATCTAACTCCAATCTTTCATTCCAAAATCTGTCATTCAAATATAAAAAATTGACATTAGTTACAATTTGATGTAAGGATTTAAAAAAAAAAATTGGTTCCAGCCATCTCAAACTAACCTGCAAAATTTGCCTACCTCAAACTAACCTCCCTAACCCTCTCTCCCAAAATAGGACACCCCTGCCCTGCCCTGCACCACCATCACCACAAATCTTCAGTGCATTTGCTTATGATTTTCTTATCCTCCAGGCCAGATTCAAAGCCTGAAATTTCATTAATTACATACTAATTTCAGTAACATTACAATCATTATTACTAATCACAGTAGCATTAATCCATCCACATGATTAATCAGACTAACCTACAGCCACCAAACAATCAGCATTGATAATTAATCCATCCACAACAGAATACAACATTCCCAACACAAAGAATCTAGAGCATCAACATTGCCATCAAAAAATTAATTACAACAATCAGCATTGATAATCAGAGTATCAACATTGCCATCAAAAAATTGATTACAAAAAACATATAAGAACCAAAAAAACAGAATCAAAATTCACAAATCTTAATCCGCTGATCCATGTCGAATCCAGCTGAAGGTCAACCCGTCCCTTTGCTGCTACACATCAATAGAACAAGCAGAAAACAAAAATGAACACCGGCACAAAAACAAGAAATTCGCTTACCGCAATTGTCGTTGTCTACTAGATCTGTTTGCACACAACGCGAAATTTCTTCGCACGACAATGGAAACAGGACAGTGACACACAGATATAGGCGGCGTAGAGAGAAAAGGCAAGGCACTTCGAAGACAATGGAAGGAAGCGAAAGAGAGATGCGGACGGAGAAGGAACGATGGATTTATGCACATCGACAACTAGCGATGGACAGGGAGAGATTTTGATGGATAAAAAGAGGAGGAGGAACGGAGATGTCGAGACGCGGCTCCGAGTGATAGATCGACGGCGATGGAGATGTGCAGAGCTAAATCTGGCGAAGGAGAGCAAGTGACGGCGACCGGAGAGAGCGAGGCAGACAGCGCAGTGAGTATCGACGATCGACAAATAGTAGAAACACGAGCAGGGGGGAAGAAGGTGGGCTTGGGAACGGCACAAACGAACCAGAGAGACGGGAGAAAGGAAGCGCACGCCGCACGGGAGTCACGACTTTTGTATATCAGATCAACGGTCCATATATTTTTGATCCAACGGATACAAATGGTTCCTACATTTGTACAGTTAAAAAGTTCGTATATGATACTGTTTCTATATATATATATATATATAGCTTTACACAAATGATATTGAATGGTTAGACTGTGCATTTTGAGAGAAAAGCATGAACCTGAGAAAATATTAGGCTGTGATGTGTAATGGTAAAATATGCAACTATTGTAAGCTATAAATGATTTATGTGATGTTAGAAAATGTTTCAATGTGGTATGATAAAGAACTATAAGCATGCTATGCATAAAAATGATTGTTTGGAGCTGTTGGAGGGCAAATCAATCGACTTGTTCTTGGAACAGTCGACTAGCTGACCCAACTCATCAACTGGTAGGCCTGTAGAGACCTTAATTTTGATCTTGGATTAAACCCATTGACTGGTTGGGTATAACGATTGACTGGTCTATGAATAGTCTACTAGTTTGTCTAAACCGATCGATCGATTTGAGAAAAGTCTGGTCTGATTGAGCCAAACCAATCGACTGGTCGGCCTGAGGCAATCCACTGGTTTGGCTAGTTTGTGTGATTTTGTTCTTCTCAGTTTAGATATGCTTTGAGATTGTACATGGAATTGTTATATGACTATTTAATGGATAAAATACATATATTGCCATGGATCAATTACCTAATGGATGGATTAAATGGACTGTGACACATATGATGTAAAGGTCTAATGGGTGCATCACAAATGAAATGTGACGGTTTTGAGAAAAAAAGGTAATGGAATACGGAATGTGTTTTGGATAGACTAATATGATAGGTATGGTTAATAATGAACAAAAATAAATGGAAATCTCGCATATGGTTGGGGATGGAAATGATTAATATGGAAGAAATATGTGAATTTCTTGCTTACTTTTTGTATGAGCCTTGTGTGATCATGTGACCTCATGAATACTATACTAATCACATAAAGTGAAATAAAATTGAGTTGTGTATGGGTTTGGCTTGCCAAATCCTTGATTAGTTGGTGGGGGTTAGTCTGCCTTCGAGAGTTTATTAGAGCCTTCGGGCTTCGCCTTTGGGTAGGTTCCTAGTAGATATCAGTGCCTTACCTATTCTAGACACTAATGATGCACTAGGGGGTATTGATACTAAAAGGTTTGGTTATGTAGGTGGTTGGATTCGGCCTAGACTTATGTCCATTGTGGTGATTGGCTTTGGCCTAGACTTTATATCCCTTGGTTTGGATAGGCTTCCATAGTATGTGAGACCATAGGGCGGTGCACAATCCATCGTTCGATGATGAATAATTGTATAATGATTGGAATAAATAGCCGGATGATAATAATAATGATAAAAAGTTGGAATGAATACTTAAGTAATTTTTTGAATGAATAATTGGAATGAATGACATGATGATGAATTATATAAGGATATGGATAAGAAATGGATTTAGTAATTGGAGTGAGAATAAAATAAGGATGTGGTAGAATTAGCAGATAAAGAAAAGGATAAGAAAGAGATATACTAACTATAGGGGAATAACCTAATTGATTGAGTAAGTTGGGAAATAAACCCTTGTGTTCATTTGGATAACCTGCTTAATATAAGTGTGTGACTACCTATGATAGTATACTATGAACATAAGCATGATACATTATGAGTTGCTTGAGTTATACATGATAGTAAATCCTAATGCATTACTTGATCATGATATAATAGGTACATTCAATTATGGCTTTGTTATGATGTGTGTTAAGTATGATTCTTGTGACATGATAGAACCTTGTATGCTTGTGACTTCTGTTGAGGAGGTAACTTGGCTCACTCAATACGTAGATTATTGATGTGCTCGTTTTCTCGGTCACCTGCTCATTCCTATGAGCAAAGAGTCGTGTAGGTTTTTGGGGATGGCTAGTTATGGACCTACCTCATCTTGGGTTCAGGGCATGAGAGCGTGGAAAACCGAAGTTTTTTTTATGTTATATTATGGACCATGGTTTTGGGGTTAGACTAACTTATTTTGTACTATAATAGCCATGTATTCTTAGTTAATAATTATCCTTGTATTTTACTATATCGGGGGTCATCAAGGTTCCATGTTGTAAACTTTTCTTTTAAATATTTGTGTGACCGATCTTGCGCACTCTACTTTAATTTGGTTGGTTTGGTTTTTAGCCTTATATCTATTATAGGATAGGTAGTTGATGTCTATCCTTTTTTAGATACAACAGTGGTACCCCGTTTTTCCTAAGTATGGTTAGTATTTTTCACTTTTGCACTTTTTTAAAAAGAAACATTTTTGGTAGTGACCATTTCCCATTTTATAGCCTTATTAAGGCATACACATCAGCCCCAACCATTTTTATTTCACAAATTACATGTTACAAACATGATGGTCACAAATATGTTCTCAAATTTTAGGATTTGCACATAAATTTCTTTTTTTCCCCTTAAGGATTATAATCATATTTGTTGCCATATTAACTAGAATATCAATGTATTATGTATCAAATTGAGCCTAAATATATCAATGAGCATGAATGCTTAAAAGTAGAAAAATACAAATATAACATCATTAATGCTTGTCGGCCGAATGTCACACACATCACACACACTTCATTTTCCATTATTTTGATTTATACTTCCACAAAATGCATAGATTTATAAGTATACAATACATCTCATGTTTTCATTTTCAAAACATCATTCTCCAACAACTTTTTAAACATTACATACTCAACATACGCTCACCTTATCAAATATACTTTTCAAACATGAAAAAAAGAATCAAATTAATTTAACATATCCAAAATACTCCAAAATCATATATCTCTTGTTTCTTACACCAACATAACATATTATATACACTTATACAACACCATTTTTCATGCTTAAGTTCAAATCATTCATTAACATAACCCAAACAAGATAAAAGAGCCATAACGCTTCCATACTCGAGGATATACTTCGCAACACACAACCTATGTTTAGTGAGAGTAAGAAAGGTCTTACCTTAATTTAGAAAAATAAAGCTCCAAAATGAGTAGGATTCCACACCTAACTCACACTACACACAAAACACCAACCTTCTTTGAATACTTTATAAAATCATAGAAAAGTCTTTATACCAAACTAATTAAGAGAAATTAATGTGCACCCAAAAGAAATCATAATAGCTTACCCTTATAACCTCTAACTAAACCATGAATTATTAAAAACTCCACAACTCACTTTGGTTATACTTTATATTATCTAGATATAAGATAAGAAAGCTTAAAATAATAAGATTTTAGAGACTTTCCCAATCTTGGTTGTGGTGGTGGAGCTTCATTTTGGCTTTAAAATAGAGGGGAGAGTGACAGAGTGGAGAAGGATGAGGAGGAGGGAAGAGAAGAGGTCAATGGTGAGGAATTTGGGGTGAATGGGTGAGATTAGTGGTAGGTTGACTGTAGTAGAAGACTTTGATTCTTTTAATAGTAAAAAGTAATCATTACATATTTTATTTTTTGGTTATTGGATAAGGTTTGAATTCATTAAGAAGAAGAGTGTAGATGGTGTCATCCCTTTTGGCCTTAGATGGATTTTTTTGGATCCCATAAGACAAGTTAGAAGCTTATAGTAGATCTTGTGTAGAGTAGGTAGGATTTAAGGAAGGAAAAATACTCTTCAATAAGGAATTATACCAAAATATTAGTAAATAAATTCTGAAATTGTTATGACTTGAAATAAATTATTTTTAAGTGATCAATTACTCAAAAATATCAAAAGATAGTGATCTCCAAAGTTGTACAAATTTTAGATAACTAAAAGAGCCAATATAGAGTTCAAAACATAAGAAAAATGAGAAACATAAAATAAATGGCAAACAAGCTCTAAATTTCATAAAAAATTAAAATGATGCTAAAAATATAACTTTGATGTCACATGTAACTTTTCATGACTTTTTGTTAATAAAAAGTAAATAAAATAAGGTCCCAAAGGTAGAGATCAAATCTATACCAACAATTCATAATAAATGTGAATAAAAATTTAAAAAATTATTAAAATTTTCAAATATTATTTAGAATTATTTGAGACCAAAGATATAATTTTCATGACCATCGAGTAGGAATTTAAAATTTTGATCTGAGGTTACTAGAAATGTATATGAAATTTTTGGGAACGTGCAAAAATAAATGCATCTAAGCACAAAATAAAAAGTTTCTTCACATAATTTCTCTTAAATACCTTGAATAACAAGTTAGAATATAAAGAAGTGGTAAAAACATATTTTTACATTTTATAGAAAATTATCGAAAGTCCGCATGTTTAAAAGCTCTTAAATAGCATTACAGAGTTGAAACCCACAATTAAGGTTTTAAGAAGTCTTAAAAGTGATCTATTTAAACAATACTTCCCAGCAAGAACTTCATAGTCTTAAGGGCCACAAATTAATAAAATGTCTTCAAAATCCAGAAATGTTCTCAAAATTCACACCCAAAACCAAATAATTTATCTCCTTTGTTACTGTTTTTTATATAATTTAAAAAATATATATATAATGATACAAATTATTAAAAGAAAATAGATTTTGTTTTGGACATGTAACATAGATCCCATCTCCATTCCCTCCTCGTTCACAAATAATTTCTCAAATATTTTCTACAAATCTAAAACCCTAAAAAATATCTAACCCTAAACTTAAATTCTCTTATTGGACTCTAAACACCTAAAAAAATATCACTAACTTTGATTTCGGTAAAAGTACTAATTAACATTAATGATACAATAACTAGTATTTCTTTTCAATGACTTTTCTCTTATATGTAACTTTTACTACGATGGTGTGGTGGTTTTGCCGATCCTCGATCACTTGAGGTCACTTCCCTTACCGAGAACCATTTCCCTCGTCAAGGATTTGGAAGGACTATCAATCATATATCTAGGCAAAACCAAGCAAACATACATCAAACAACCTAGCCCTACCTACGTGGCGACACTATAGTGAGCGAAGCATCATTATTTTCTTGAATGATTACCTTACAAGTTGGTGAAATCAAAGATGGTGTGGAGTCTATAGACAAAAAGATGTGGTATAGAAAGAAAGATAACGGCACGAGAAAGTCCAGGAGGAAGCCGATAGCGACATAGCTAAGCACCATGGTGCAGAGCAATGTGATGGTCTTTGTTTCGGGCCCGTTGAAGGTCATGTGTAAGATGAATACTCATAGGGAGTCTCCGAATTTAAAAGGCCTGCCTCGAAGAAGAGCTCAATTAGAGTAGCGGATACATACTATGAGAGCTTGCCTGTAAAATCTAACACGTTTGGTGCAGTGGAAGAACGCGCTTGTGTCAAATGACAGGTTTGTGAAAAATGTCTTATTTATTTATTTATTTTGAAAACTTTTACCTGCTTTTATTTATTCTTTCCACTCTTTTCCAATAAGGTTTTTTTTTTTGGGTTAATTTAATTAATGCCACACTTTTTGATAACATAATTTGAAATCCAATGGCCTACTTAAAATGTTTTAAAATTCCGGCAGTTAGAGTTTAAAATCTAATTTTTCTGTTAGATTGTTTGATTCACGGTTCTCGGTTTGTTTGGTGTTTGTCATTTACCTGATCGTTGAACTACACGGCATTAGAAGCAATTGCAGAAAAACCTTGTTAGCGAGGTCATATTTGAGGTTAGTTTTGGAGTTATGAGAATTTTTTCTTCCTTTATTTGTAAGACAACTATTGTAACATGATTATTTTATACAATATATCATATATTTTTTGATAATGATGCCTATGTATGCATTTTAATTTTAGGGGCCAATTTTTTTTTTAACAAAACCCACAAAATATATATGATAGCCCTAGTGATTTATATTCAATTATATTTTACATATGTTAATTTCCATTTTTGTTAAACTATTGAAGAAATTAATCTGTAAAAATAGTCATACTTTAATTTTTAACGTACTCTTTTTGATATATTATATAATTGTATTATCTTATAGTAATGTACCATATGTTATAAATAAAATATTATTCGTGTAACGATTATGCGGCGACACCAACATGAATAGAATTTTAGTCTCGTCACTAGGCTCATATACTAGTAACCATGCTTAAGCACAATGTTAAAAGGATGGCAATTTGTTTAAAGGAGTTTGAATTGAGATTTTTATTTGTTTTTTTTTAATCTGTTTTGGAAGTTTTAACAACTTTTTGTACTTCATCTAAAAAATAAATTATAAAAGATTGCTTTATAGTACTTAATTATATTTTTCCTCAAATTTTAGAGACCTTACTTTGGCACAAAGTCTTCAAAATGTTTGACATTGTAGTACTTTATATTGCATAGGGTTTGGGCTGTTAATTTGTTTTATTCAATTGTTTGCATGATATAACTAAAAACCTTTGTAGGGATGAAGATCATGATGAAACTTATCTATTAGAAGCAACATGTACTCCATTTGTTTCATTTGGTTTGTCATATAGTTGTAAATGAGCCGAGCCATTTTATTATTATTATTATTATTTGATTTTTCTAATTTTCAAGCTTGATCGAGTCTCACGAACAAAAGCTCAACACGTATTGGCTCACAGGCTATTTAGCTTAGCTCATTAATTTAAACTCAAATAAGGATCGTGACCGGTTTAATTTGGTTCAACTTGTTTTAGAGAATCAAACCAAATTAATTCATTTAAACTTAACAATAATACGACTTGTTTACAAGTTTGTTTAAAAATTCAACTTATTTAGGAAAAGAAATTCACATTAGACGATTTAGCTTGTTTAAGAAGTAAGCTTGATTCAAGCTCAAATGACTAGCTAGTTATATATATATATATAACATTACGTAACATTGACAAATGATCTCATTAAGTTATATCCCAAAACACATGATTTTATTAAGTTATAAATATAGTAAGGATATTAATAAGATTATAAATGAGCAGGTTTGCAAGCCTTTAAACGAATTGGGTCACGAACAAAAGCTTGTGCTCCGCTTATTCAATAAAGGACCCTACAAATTTAGCACGGGCTTATTTTGTTTGTTAAATGGATGAATCAAATTTAATAATATAATAAATTTTAGTTTTTGTATTTAAAGATAATAAATTTTGATCATCTATATTTTGGGTACTCCTAACTTTCTATCGTAATACTGATCATGACACACAAGTGTAAGTTATCATCTAATAGGCTACTAAGTTTCGATCCATCCAGGATATCGAATTGTTTGTGTCTACGCTGGAGATCTGCGTCCACACTATAGCCGGAATGAGAGGATTATTTTTATACGGATTTAACCTGATGTGATAGTTCACAAGTCATAATTGCTCACATGTATAAGTTTAATATTTGATAAATAACCTAACAGTCTTTCATTTGGATTATATATGAAACCTTGTAATCATGATTTCAAAAATAACCGAATGGACTTAATTTTGCTATCAAAACAAAACATATCTATAGCCACTTGATAGAGTTTATCCGGTATAGTTTAGATATTAATTGTACATTCTTTATATTTAATGTGTCAGTAACATCCATGTATTTGTATTTAAGCTTCTACTATAATGACAATTTTTAGTTTGTAACATTTAACGGGAAGAACATTGAATATTAATGAATATCAAAACCTAGTGGATAAATTTGTAGTTCTGTTTACATCTTGGTAAAATCGTTTCCTAAGCTATGTTAGGCGTCTATAGTTTGCTAGCATTAAGCTTACTAGAGTTATATATGTGTGTGTGTGTGTGTGGGATTCCTAAGAGGATTATACATGTTATCAATGTGTTATGTAGGTATATACTTTGGTTTGGATCCCACCTCTTAACCAAGAAAAGTTTGGTTGCATGGAAGTATGTACCTAGGCCAAAAAAGGATGGACGTTTTGTGATATCCTACCCTAAAATTCTTCAACGGGTATTTAAAATTATATCGATATAAAATAAATAGATTTTGGTATTGAAAAAGGCATGAATTTGTATAAAAATATGAATTTCAAGTGTAACGGTCGACTAATTTTTTATATTGATCAATTGTTACGACTAGGGACTTGCATTTTTATTTTGGGGATAACCACTCAACTAGTTGCCCAAATTAATCGACTAGTTATATTGCGATTTCATATCTTTTTTTTTATTTTGGTTCCGATTATATTTTTAATATTTATGAAAAATTCTAATTAAAGTCTTTTTGTACAATATGCATATATTGGTGCTTTAGAATTATTTTTTACCTTATTTAGAACATCCTATGATTTTATTTAGCTGAAAATCCCCTAAAAAGCAATTTTATTTTTTCTCCTACTCTCTCTCTCCCTCACTTCCCTTTGTACTCTAGCAGTCATGGATGTGTGTAGGCCTTTGTGCACCTCCCCTAACTCATTTTACCCCTACCACCACCTTATTTCAGTCCATCTCCCTCATTTTCATAATTTTCCTTTATACTCTTTGGTCTCCCACACTCAACCAAGCCAACCTACTCCCTCTATCTTTACCTTTGATTTGTCAACCCCAACCTCCTTTCGGCATCACTTTCTAATTCATTTCAATCGTAGTCTTCAACACTTGCTATCTTTTCTCTTTTTTCGTTGTTTTTTTCTAAGTTTTGGCAATTCTCATCTTCTTCCCTTCTCCCTTGTACTAGAAAAATAGAAGGCGCTGCCTCTTGAAATTCCATGATATTTGTTCCTAATAGAAATTTGAATTGTGCTTCTTCTCTTATTCTTTTATTTTTTTATTTTAATGGATTTGGAAAGGAGTTTTGGTTATTTTGATTCTTTGTTCTCTTGGAAAATCAAGATTCTTGGTAGACGTCATAAAGTTAAGAGTATATTCTTGTGCTAGAAGATTTAACTTGGAGGTAATATATCGTTGTCTTTAATATAACTAAGGATTTATGGTGTTCATTGTGGTTTCATATTCTTGGTGTGTTTTGTAATGTATATGTGTTATCTTAAAGTTCTTAAATTTGAGCATGTTGAATGTTTATATCTTTAGAGGTTGGAACATGTTTTCGAGTATTTTGATATTCGACATGAGTTTGGTGATTTCACATGAGCATGGAGGGTTTGGATGTACACATCAAAAAAATTCATTCCATGATGTGATGAGATGGATGTAGAGAGGAGGATGAGGACTATAAAGGAGAAGAATGTTACTACAGCTTTTGGTAGTTGGTATTACATACCATCTTTGGTGGGAGAGGAATCAATGCATCTTTTATGCTAAGAAAAGAACCCCACGGTATCTTATTACACTTACTGTCAAGGAAACTACCACAAAGATTGAAAGTATCCACCATTATAAATCATATGATGCCTTAGTTGCCTATGTTAACACCCTAAGATAGAGCTCTTTGTTTCATAGTTTTTCTTTAGATTCTTGGAAGATATATTTTTCATAATGAATTTTATTAGTACTAAATTATTTATTTTACGTACCAAAATAATAGTTGTAAATTTTAGGATGTTATAATACATTTAATATTAAATTTCTTAAGCCTTAATTAACTACTCTTATATGAGCTTAACCTAATATGGCAGTGTGCAATTCATAATTGTTCACATATAAGTCCAAATTTAGATAAATAATCCAATAGATCAAATTTGAGAACCCAAACCAATAACTAAGTAAGGATAATGTATAGCAACATGACGTGAAATATTATGTATTTCCCATTCTTTGAATATTAATAATATTCTTAACACTACCATTATAACTATTGAGTTTGAGATTATTATAAAAGATATACTCCCTTATATAGGCTACAAAATGAATTTAAAATAAATAGGATTTTTATATTCAAGAAAGCGGAAAAGGCATGGCATGGGATGAGGCTCATTCCTTATCCATCTATAGTGTATGGGCATAACACTTGTATCCATTAAACATCTCCTTAAGACCTAACGTGCATCCAATTCCTTGTTTGTTATTACGCATGATATAGATATTTTAATTGATATAATGATTCCTCCCCACAAACCAAATTCCCCTTTGTAGTTCCACCTTCAAGCATAAAAGGTTGGTTTTGGTTTATCTACTTCTTAAGATCAATTCCCACTTTAGTGGTTTCTAGACATATGTTCTCCACATGAATAATTTATTCCAAATCAAGAATCATTTCCAAATTATTAAACTCACAATTGATTTTTTAAATTTACCTTATCGTAGTTGATTTTTGTGTCTCTTCATCATATAACATGATCTCACTCTCTAATCTCCTCTAGTGTTATCTTTTTGCTATTAGATAGAGGGGCACACATCCCTTCACATGACTCATAACACTTAAAACTAGTCATTCCTACATTGGTAACACTCAAAACCTAAGATTTTATCATCTAAACTTCTCACTCAAGTGATCAAGCCATTGAATATATTTCGAATATCTAATAACATGAATTCTTCCCCCATATTGACTGAGACAGTGTCATTCTTTAAGAACAACTTGTTTGCCAACAACCTTGATGTGTACATATTCAAAAACCTTTTTCTATAGTCCTTTTAGCTTCTAATTCTCCAAAAGAGTGTACTAGGTTTCAAGAGTATGGACTAACCAAATTGTTATTGCAATGCACAACTTCATCCATTCCTACTTGAATGCCTTCACATATGTCGATTTCTTACCTTATAATGTTGTGCATAGTCATTATTGAGTAAGATTTTCTATGATCATACTTTGTTAAATGTGAGAAATTATTCCTTCCTATTTAATAATATATGTTCAAACTTACAACCAAAGTCTTATCCAACTCAAACTATACGTTGGTATCACTTGCAAGAGGATTGGTGTATAAAGATTAAGCAAGTATCTAGATCAAAGTAATAAGAAAATAAATCAAGAACAATGATATTTGAGAGCTAAAACTTTCTACCTCTTTGCAAGCATCTATTTCAAGTAATAATAACCAATAAATAACAACAACAACAACAACATAATATTCCTCTCCGACTATGTTTCACTAAAGGCATAAATGATGATATTTGTCGTGGTGCATATGTGGATACAAATTATTTTTGAACTAGGATGAGTAGTGGTTTGGTGAATTTCCAATGGAATAAGCAATTTTTCAAGCCAGGAAAGATAAAAACTATATCATGGATACCTACCAAGATTATACTAATTTTAATCATCATCTAAGTTATATGCCTTCTTAAGATGAAGAAAGAAGAGATGTTTCGATAAAACTCCTACTAGCCACTTAGTGTTCTTTTCATTCAAGTTTTTGAAGGTTTTCTCTTCTCATCATTCTTGCCTTTGTATAGAAGATAAGGATGAAGGAAAATATAAGACTATCTTGCTAGATAGTTACATACCAACTAGGGTATTTAAAACCTAAGCAGACGACTTTTTCCTAGGTTACATTGCAACTATAAATTTTAAAACTAATAACTACTAGGTATATTAGGATGAAGGAAAATATAATACTAGCTAGCTAGATTGTTACATACCAACTAAGGTATTTAAAACCTAGGTTGGTGACGTCTTCTTAGGTTACATTGCAACTATAAATTTAATTTAAAGCCTAATAACTACTAGTTATCTTATGAATATACACTTGATCCACATAATTAATTTCTTGCTTAAGCATGAGTAGTTATGAGAGCCCTTAGATGACATATTACTAATTATTAACTCATATCAAAAGATCAACTAATTAAGTGTGTGTGGGTGGATGAAAGAGAGAGAGAGAGAGAGAGTAATTAAAAGGTTTGATAATGTAATTCTATAAATAATAAAATACTATAGTATAAAATAGAGAAGGGGAGCCAGTATAGGTGGTTTCCTTTCAAACTTGCCTTCAAATTCAAAGAATGGCATTATTCACATGCTCAGCCATTTTCTTATTTGTTTTGTTAGGAAACTTGATTAATCTTAAAAATAGCATCCAAACATGTCCGTAGGAAACTCACAGCATAAGGAAGTGTGTTTGTGTTGATCTCTATTCAAAGTGAAAATATGATTCTTAACGGCAACCGGTCATCTTATATATAACACACATCTTAACCAAAACTAAAGGGGAATGCTAATATATAATAATCTGTTATGTGTGTGTGTGTGGGTTTGTGAGTGTGTGTATGTTTGTTTAAAAACAAACATGTGTCATTTTCAAAGAGGATTTAAGGTGTTGTAATTCAAAGTGAGAATATAGCATTTGATTAGTTTCATTGTTACAAACAAGACAAAAAATGGTTGTCTAGAGGAGATAGTTGATTTCTTAGTAGGCAGAAGATTACTTCCTATATTTCTAAAAGAAAGTCTTTTTAGCAATTTACATATTATTTTAGGAAGTAGTAAATATATCCCCAATATGATAATTATACCCTTCATTTTAAAATAATATGACAATTAATGCATATAAGAAGAAAAAGAAAAAAATAATGGTAAAAATAAAAGGTAAGCATTAACTTTTCTAAACAACTTTCATTTTAAAATAAAATATTCCTTTCATAAATAGATGGAGTATTTTTTTTTCACATAATTCAAGGTGGCTCGCTGCTTGATCAAAACATGGTATCAAAAAACCTAAAGTCCCATGAATGATAGGATTATCAATAGAGCCATGTTTAGGTCCATAGCAAGCCAGTGACAAAGCCAATTAAGACCACATGAGGTCGGTTGACCCCATGGACTTTTTGTTGATTGTATAACATATATATAGGTATAAATAGAGTAAAAAAACTGATCTTGTTATGTTGGTTTGATGTCCTAATTTCTTTGCCCCTAGTATTCGTCTGCATCTCGGGTTCGAACCCTAGCAGGGTCATTTTCTTCCTCGCCGCTCCTATTTTTTCTTCATCTAAATATGTCATTTTGATTTTCATTTTAACTTTTTTTTAGTCTTTTTTCCTCATTGCTTTTAATCAAACATTATAAGAGAGACCAGACCAGAGGATAAGGAAGAGAACACTTCAAAACCCAGATGACTAACAAACGGAGATGACTCTCCAATCTCTGGCCTTGCTTGAATGTCTATGCTACCATTGCCTCCGAACACCATCGCTCCATTGCTCTTCCATCTTGGCACATTAAATTGCTTCCATCATTCCTCCTCTATAATTTTTGTTTAATATTTGAATTAGTCTAAATCTGGCTTAAATTTTATTGCTCCAATTAATTTTTTTTGTGTCTACGATTTGATTGTAAGTTATTGTTGTTTTTATGTCAATTGTCTAATTATTATGAAGGAATTTCAAATTAGTATTGTGCATTTTAAATTAGGGTTATGTTAGTTGCTTGATTCTTATTTGTGTATCATATATTTTGAATTTTGATAGTACTAATAATTTTATTTAGCATAGCTATATGACTTGATTGGTGGTTTGAGTTAAAATTGATAATTATATATTTCTCACATTGTTAAATTTCAACATGGAGATATTTTTAAAAAACTCAAAAATAAAGAAGGGCTTAATGGGACTAATTCTAAGCCAATTCTATAGCATATTAATCTTGCAATTAATGGAGCTTGAATGTTTTTTTGATGTGATATGCGCTACTCTGTTGTTGTGTAGCATGCTTAAATCTGCCGAAATTCTTTTCTATTTTTGACAAAGAGTCATTGATTAGATTAACAAAGTTTTATCATGAAGAGCTTTTTTATGTTAATCTTATGGTAGTAGACAATCAGTTTGAGAACTATATTTTGGATATTCGATATGATTATAGATTTTCAAAATTGAAAGGGCTTGGTAATCTCTTAAAGAAGCTAGTGGAAACTAAAAGGCACACTACGTATCATTTGGTTTATATGATTGTGAAACTAGCTTCGATTTTGCCAGTAATTATTGTAACCATTAAATGATCCTCTTTAGCAATGTGTTTATCAAAAATAAGTTGTGAAATCACATGTGTGATGAATGAATACATAATTGTCTATTGTCATATATAGCAAAAGATGTATCTTGTAATGAGATCATTACAGATGGCTTTTAAAATATGAAATCTTAATACGTATTTATGCTAATGAATATTTATGTATGATTGTAAAGATTACTATTATTATTATTTTTTTTTTATACTTAGATATATATTTATTATTAGTTAGGATCCCATAAATTATATTTTCTGACTTTGTTCCTGTGGCGAGCCCTAGTTGAAAAAAGTCAACCAAAAGTTCAACTTAAACCTTAATTACCATGATTCGTGTACACCTTACACAAAATTGAAAACAATACCAGCAACCTGATGTTACCCCAACGTGGTCAATGCTTGAGATAATTTAGGTGTATGCTACTTCACATTAACTAACTAGTGTCGGACTAAATAAGACTCCAACTATACTATTCATTCATTGAAAAATAGAAGGGCAATTAATTAATATAGTATAAGAAAGACAGAAAGTTAAGGTAAAAATCAAAATTAAGTTTTTTTTTTCTAAAATGAGTTTATTTCGTTAAAAAGAATTATACTAAAAATAGCTCAAACAACAAACTTTCACTTCGTCCCCTATCTTTTAATCCATTGGCAAAACCAACTTTCCACGCCGAGCTCAACTTGTCAGCCATAAAATAAAAACATTCATCCATTGAAACAAGATTCCACTAATAAAAATTGATGATTCCTATAACTGTAATTATTCATCAACCCTTTTAATTTCCATTCCACAAATCTGAAAAACATGCTCAAATGACACGAATCTCAATCCAGCCAGGAGGACAGGATTTTCTACGGCCGTCTCCATACCATCCCGTTTCATCTTTTCTTATCTCGACATTTTTCTTCATTAATTGATTGGCTCTATCATCTTGCTTATTCATAAACTCATCTATCTACGTGATCGTGACGCTGCATGCCACAAAATTAACTATAACAGTAATGAATTGGAGAACGATCGTGAAATCTGATGACTCATACATCCACTAGCGTCCCAACCAATTATGTTCACTTGAGATTCAGTGGGCCTTCGTCGTTGACAGAAACGGGAGGAAGAAGATTCTCTTCATCTATGGTTTGTTTAGTTTCTTTCGTGATTATAGTTTGAGTAAGTTACAGATGCACGCATCTAATTGAAGTTATCAGTTTACTGCATATCGTTGGTCGGTAGACTGGATTTTCTTCTTCGCTTAGGATTTTTTGTTTTTCTCTATGGGATATCATGCGATTCTCTCTTTAAGGCCTGCCCCTCTATGAGGGCGGTTGGACCTAACATTAAACCCATCCATCCTTTATGATATTTTTGGATTTGGGTGAATCGAGGTAAAAATAAATATTAAAAATTAACTTAGGTAAAGGGAATAAAGATAAATTGAGGTGAATATTCTAAAATATTGTTTGGATGATATTAACCTAACTTGGATGAATTGGGTAAATATTTTAAAATTTAAATTAAGTTAAATGAATGTCAAAAAAATAAAAGAAATGACATTTATACCCTTGTATTAACTTGATAAGTCCTATGAGGTTAGGGGTATAGGGTTTGAGGGATTTTGGTCCTATCAGGTCAAAAATTTACTTATTTTTTCACCTTCACCAAGGTTATCCCTAAAATCGGAGGTTAATAAAAATGAGGTTACTCGAGGTGAAACATTAACCCCGATTTACCTAGGTAGAGTTATTAAAAATGATACCCGAATGAGGTAACCACTATGGAATACATAGGGGTCACATGACCCATGGAACTTGAAAACATACTAATTAGCATCAATGGATAGATATTGGGTCATGTTAAGTATTGAAAATGGATTTTGGGTTGAATTCCAACAAGAGAAGAGGGGAACAAATCAAAAGGGAGAAGAGGAAATGAAGAAAAATACTTAATTTTAATTATTTCAATAATCACTTACAATCACCATCCAAGGTTTGAACTTTTGAAATAACAATATTGTAAAATTGTTGGATTGGTAAGTCAAAACTCTTCACTCAAGTGTTAAATGAGTGTTTATGGAGGTCAAACTCGACATAGTAACCAAAGGATAGTATGATCTTATTCAAGAAGGAGACGACAAATACAAGGACGTGTGTTGGGCTCCTTTAGTTACAAAATAATCATTCTACCCTTCTAGCATCACTATTGGTTAAAATCTTAAGTATCTAGTTTCCTTTATACAAATAAGCTAACTTGTAAGTTCTAACCAGAGTACATAAGCCATATGATGTATTAGTGGCTGTACCAAAGAAAATTACCTTCCCCATGCAAAACGCTAATCATGGGAGGCTTACAAGAAAAGTACAATCAGCCATCAATCCCTTTACAAGATAAGTAATAGAAATAGAAAAACTCAAAGCCTAACAATGGCCAAAAGCCTTTAATATCCTGCTGGTACAAACGAGCCATGGTTCATACCCAAAAGTGAATCATTTGGCTATTAAAAGCTCCAAATCAATAGCAACATATCAAATTTGAAGTATATTTTTAGTTCCTCTCCATATCCTAGCCCGATATTGCTTACAAGATTCAAAAACAAAAGGTCGTTGTTGTTGGTTGTCTCTGAATTTTGAAAATGCGGAGCTTATTGGGAGCCATTATTCAACTAATTTTGAACAACCAAAGAGCTAACAAATTGCGATGGCTTAAATGGATGTGTGCATGGCTTGCATGGCTCTCTTTAATTTGGCTAGCCTAATTTTTTCATGTAAGAATGACATTTTTGGCCTTCAAACTTAGAAGAATTAAAGCTAACATGTGATAATCATATCTCTTTCTCAAAACTAAATAAAAGTTGAGCTCTTGGAATAAGCTTAGGAATGAAATAAAGTCATCATAATTTTTTCTAACAAAAACTAAGATGGTGGTGGATGCACATGCATCACCAATTTTGTAAAATATAACAATTTAATAGAGAAATTTATTGGTGAACCAAACTGGTATATGATAATCTCATATTAGTATGTTATCGACTTATATAATATGTTGTAAAATAATACATTACATTTTTTTTATCTATACCTACATACTATATTAGAATATAATGTGGTCCTATGGAATATAAATTATGGCTTCATCACTAGTTTATCGGCTAGATGAGTGATTTTAGCTGGTTAAACTAGTAGTTAGCATTAGAGTGATAGTTAATTTATAAACTAAAATAAATATTGAAATTATTTTTAGATAAAAAATATAACTCTACACTTATAAATTCCAATAAAAGTCTGTTTAAAATGGTCGGATTCACTAACATATGGAAATAATTAAACTAGATTTTATATACATATATATGTAAAAGAAGAGAACTATATAACTTTATCTTTTTGGGAACAACCTTCTTCTCTTATATCCATCATCCCTACTCCATGATGTGTAGCACTTCAAAGTTCTTTTTCATTGCCCTTTTCCATCCTTCCCTTGTTCTCTAACACAATAAATTCAAATCAAGTTAAATTTAGATTTTACCTTTGATATGATCCTCTTTACTTAGCCACATCCCAAACAATTGTTATTTCTATATATTTTATCATAGTCATCAGCGTAGAATATCACTGCTTTTTTTTCCTCTAACAAACTCAGTCGATTATCATCGATATATATGGTTGTGATGATGAATGAAAAGGGAAGATGAAAAAAACAATTTCCTTTTAATATCTCTCTGTGACTCTATTTCTTTGGGGCCTTATTCCAATTTTGGTTAAGTTACAGACTTGGTACTAGTCAAAATTTCCATCCATAGTCGGACATGCACTTTGCTTCCTTGAATTCTCAATTTTTTCCTGAATTTAGTGTCATTCTGATTTAGATTTCTCTTTAATTTTCTCAACTTTATCATTGGTATCAGAGTTAGTTGTCTTGTGATCATGGTTAATGATACCTTAATGGAAGATATGAAATAAGACCTTTACCAACTGAAGGAATCCATGGAACAATGGAAGGCATCTCTGATTAACAATCTTCAGCACTCACAACATGATTATATGGTCTCCATGAGAATGGTGATCTCTCAAGCTTTATCGCTATTTTGGAGACGATCAATGACATCCGAAAGCACCAACCTACTTTCGAAACAAAAAGAGGGTAGTTGGAGTCTCACCACAGTCAAAACAATAACAATGTAGAATACGGGTATTTGAGTGACTAAGGTGGTCTAGAGAATAGGGCTCAATTGCATAACCGTAAGGGTTCCGGGCATAGTGCCTTATGGCAGGGCGCAGGTCACTCATCTTTCATCTCCGACATAGGTCCATCATCTTCATATTTACCTCAAATTTTGTCAGGCTTGGTCATTCAAACTTCAACATCTAATCCACCCGCTATAGCTAACCAACACCCACACAACCCACCACCATCAACCATATCCTTACCTCTTGAAAACCACCAAAGCAACACGAATCCACCACCATCACTTTGTATCAAATCACCATCACCACAAAAATCTGATGAAAGACAATCATTCCCTTCACCAAATCTAAAATCCCTAATACCCCCTCCACAAAAGACAATCTCACATTTGCCTCCCAGCTATCTACCAAACATACCTCAACAACATTGGATTGAGCACCTTAAGTATATATCACCAGAAATATAAAATTCTTTCAATCTATTTTTTTTTATGCCTAGTCCTATTCTCTCATTGATGTACAAAAATGTAGATCAAGAAAAATATAATATGGTGAAGTTGGTCGTCCGTGATGGCAATTCAAAAATTGAAGCTTTTTTTTAATCAAATTTTTAAGTGCTCTATAGCTATTGTGACATGATATGTAAGCAATTCCTAAAGTGCCCACTTGATTACTGTAGTTACAAAAGAAATTAGCCCATATGTTTCATCATCTTTAAATTGGAGGATGAAAGAATGTTACACCAAAAGTGTGAGGTATACCATACTGAATCCTTACATCTATTCCTTTATTGACAAAGTTTACAAGGTTATACATATTGTTGGAAGGAATAAGAAGCTCGAGCTGCACAACGTGTTGTTGAGATTTGAATATGTATCTAATAATATGCTTAGAAGGTGTTTGATGAAACATCAAATGGAAATATAATTTTGTGGGATGTACTTAAACTGGACCAAAATGGGGATGAAACTGATAATGTTCTGTCTTTTGCCATTTTATCATTAGGGTCTCTTAATTAGGATCATGATATTTTAGAATGTGTTGGTGTTATGAATAGGAAGTGGAAGAGACTTGTATAGTTTATTTACATTGTCACCCATGGTGTCCTTGATGTAACAGAAGTTTCAATCTATCATGATGTTGGAATATTTGAGGAAAGTAGAACTATGCTAACAACTAGGGCTACTCATGATTATTCTAAGGCCCGTAGTTGTGCTTCATTTATTTAAGATATCTTGAGGTTATTTGGAGGAAGATACAAAACTTCCTTATTTGTGTAGATGTTGATACACACTAAAATTATGTGGTAGACTTTCCTTAGAGTATTATACTACTAGCTAGATGTTGTATTAGGCTGGTGAAGTATATAATGATTTAGTTGATTACTTAGAAGTTGAACATGATATTGGTCTGGTCCACTAAACATATGTACGCATTTTGGGAGCAATTTGCGGTTGTTATACTAGCCTTTATCAACTTAGACAAGAGGTAAGGCTAGATGTGATGATAACAATAAGGAGACTAGTTGATATGACTTATGTACTATGGTATGTCTATCTTTAGATGATAGCTTGGTGTAAACCCACCCCTCATTTTTTACTACTAAAAATTTTCATTTTTTAAAACTTGCGGAAGTGGAAAATTAATAAATACTTAGAAAAAAAATAAGGTGTTACCGCTGCACTTAACATAGGATAGGCACCAACCACCCATCTCATACTAGATACAAGGCTGAGAAACCAAACCAACCAAATCTAATTTAGAGTATGCTAAAATATGTTTATATAAATATTGAATGGAAAGCTTTTAAGTACAAGACCTCAACGATTTGCAATATTCAAATACGCCGGAGGGAGGGGGAATTAAACCAAAGTACATGGTATAAATTACAAAAAAAAAAGTATAGTGTAACTCTAAACTATATTCCATCAAGGAATACTCAAAGTCTTTGAATGCCCATGATCTCATAACCCATGCCCCACACAAGGTTGGCTTACTATTGACCATCCTTGAAAACCTATTCATGACTCTCTACTTATAGGAATGAGCAGGTGACTAAGCAAACGGGAACATCAATACGCTTTGTACTGAGTAAGATAAGTTACCTCTTCAATGGAGTTAACAATACATAAGATTCTAGTATAATACACAAGTCATACTAACATTTTCATGCATACTTCATATAAAAAGGATACATGTTTTATCATGGTCACATCAGGTATAGGAAGTTCATACCATACATGACTCATCATGCTTGACACCATATTACTACATCATAGATGATGGTATGCAAGCTGCAAGTAGAATATCTAGCTAATAGTAAGGCTTCATTCATCCAAGCACACAATTTCTCCATATGCCCTTTTCTACATTTTTTATTTTTATTAGATCATCTATATATAAGCCATTATCTTTAATTTCATTCTTTTTCTTTTAATATTTTTTCCTCTTTAACCACATTCTTATTTCTAAATTCTCATTTGAAATACTTATTCAAATTATTATCTAAGTACTCATTTCAATTATTATCCAAATACGCACTCCAGTTATTATCAAGCGATGGATTGTGCACCACCCCCATGGTCTCACATACCATGAAAGTCTTTCCAAACCAAAGGACATATAGTCTAGGCCAAAGCCAAGTAACCATCAATGGACATTAGTCCAAGCCGAAGTCAAATCACCTAAGTAACCAAACCCTTTAGTATTGATACCCCCTAGTACATCATCAACGTCTAGAATAGGTAAGATATTGGGATCTATTAGGATCATGCCTAAAGGCAGTAATAAATCTCAAAGGCACACTAACCCCTGGTAGCTAATGAAGGATTGGTTAGCCTAAACCCATACATAACTCAATTATCTTTCACTTTAATCCATTAGTACGTTCTTCTCGAGGTTACGTGATCCCACAAGGCCCACACAATATACAAACAAGATATTCACATACTTATTCCATATTAATCCTTATCATCCCCAACCATGCATAGGATTTTCATTAATACTTATTCAGTCATAACCAAATCCACTAGATAAGTCCATCCAAGACAAAATATGGATTTTGTTACCCCTTTCAAATCCATCAAACACTTATTTGGGTTTGCCCATCAAGGCCTTTATAACACCCATTGAGTATGTCATGAGTCATGATCCATTTAGTCCATTTTCTAGGTTTCTAATCCATGTCAACGTATGTATTTCATTCATTAAATAGTCATATAGTAGTATTAGGAATAGTCTTAAAGCATACCTAAGCCAAAAGATCAAAAGCACACAATATGGACGAACCAATTGATCGATTTCACCTAATCAATTGATTGGTATGGGTCGATCAGTTGATTGGTTTAGCTCGGCTAAATCCAAGTTCCCTCAAATCAGCCAATCATTTTGGTCAAATCAATTGAGTGTTCAAACCCTACTATATTGATTCTATCAAACTAATCAATGGATTTAAGAAGAAAACAAGACCGAGGTCACCATAGACCTACTAGTTGATGGGTTGGGTCGATCGATCGATTGGTTTAACCTAACTAATCGATTAGTTTGCCCTCAAATAGCACCAAAATAGGCATTTTTTGTGAGAAAACATTCTCAAAATTCCTACCACATCTAAACTAAAACGTGTATTGGCATCATACTAACATTTTTCAGCTCATAAACTGGTAGATGCTCTAGAATTAATCAAATCAACCTAACTTCCCAAAAATCATGCATTTATCTCAGAGTTCATAATTAAATTCACATGCACTAATATGAAACCAAATTCTCATGCAAACTTATAGAATAAGGATGTTAAATATTTCAGCACACACATGTTTAACCAAGTCACATTTTAGAAGTAAGAATGACTTACTTGGTACATTAGCAAAATTTTCCACTTATGAAAAAAACTCAACTTGGAAAATTCTCAAATTTCAAAACATTAAAAATAGAAGTTAAATATTCATAAATCCAATAAATAATTTCATAAATTATAGTTTGAATTAGGAAAAAAAATGACTTACAAACCTAAGAGAAAATAGGGGAATTTTTTTTTTTTGTTGCTGAAAGAAGGACTTAACTTCCTCCTTAATCTAACCCTCCCTTGTTTAGAGATAAATAAGAAGGAGTTAGAGAAAGGAATAGAAGAGTGGAAAAAAAATGAAACTAAGTTTGAATTGGAGAGGAAAGGAAACAAGGTTAGATAGTTGGAATATTTCAGTGGCTTAAAAAAAGTGAATGGAATGGGCAATTAGGGCTATGTATAGCCAAAAAATTGGTATAAGCACAAGTATGGTTAGGTATAGATCGAAAACCCTAGTTTATACTATTTGAATTTGAGCCAACTGGGCAAATTTTATTAAAGATAGGCTAACCTCCCTTTCAAAGCTAAAATGATGATTTCTAGAAAATTGTAGGTAGAATTCACTTAGAAATACCAAACATAATAGAGGAAATGAATGATCGGTGTGGAAGGAATAGGTTTGGGAATTGAAGCAACGATTTTCATAGCTGGCAGAAGAGAGAGGTGGAAGAAGACAAGACTAAGGTCACCCTCTCCCTAAAACGTCTCTATCGAACCCTCAAATCTGTTCAAGGCAGAAGCTTGACTAAATTAATGATAAGAAAGGTTAAGAACCTTTTAAAAAAATCTTGGAGTGGGATTATTAAGGTTCCATTTTGGTATAAGAAGTTTTTTCCAAAAAATTAAGTTTTAAAAATGTACTTAGCTTGACAAACCAGTTGATTACTTTAGCCTACTAGTCGACTGTTCTACCGACTAATCAATCAGCTCGCCAAACTAGTCGATCGGTTTGATAAAAAAAAAATCCTTTAGCTAAAGCGATGAACCATTCAATTGGTTCATGGAACCAATCAATCGGTCCGCCTGAAACCTCATTTTATTTTATTTTTAAAACTTATTTAAATCCAAATTTTCCTCAAACTTAATTATATCTCCAAATTAAAATCAAGCATTATCAAATTTTAATAAATACCATAACTTCTCATCCACAACTTCACAAAAAGATGGAGTACTACACTTGGTTCGAATTTGCTCAACCTTAAGGAGAAGGTTGATTTGAAAGGTGGAGTATTAATATGATCCCCTTTACTTGGCCACAAATAAACTAATTATTATTTATATTTCTCTTATTATAGTTATTTGTGCAAATTATCACTACTTGTTGTTCCTAACGGACTTAGTCGGTAATCACCAATATATATAGCAACTCCTAAAAACAAATATAGCAACAAACATGCATTAGTTGTAGCCTAAACATTAATCAAAATGCTGCTATATACACAATTAAATCTACTGACAATCAATGATGATAGTCCTTATCTCAAACTTGGATCATATTTTGAATACATTAAAAATGCTCCACAATATGTTACAAAAATATGATTATGCATGCCACTCCGACAAAACTATGACATAGTAGCATCAAGTAAGTATGTATTACACTTGTCTTCAACAATCATTCACTAATATGATGCAATCATGCATAAATGCTACTCGAGGTTTGTGGATCTAAAAATAGTGTTGAGTTTCAAATGAATGCATAACAACTAGTGGTAATATAAGAAAAAACTATTAGCAATATAAGATGATTAATATTGCTAATTTTTAATGTAATAACAGCTAAGAACTACTACCAATATGATATAGTGAACAAACAACAATAACCACAACCATAACGACAATAATGATAATAATAATAATAATAATAATAATAATAATAATAATAATAATAATAATAATAATAATAATAATAATAATAATAATAATAATAATGAATAGGTTACTACATACTAATTTTATCAAACATAAAAATATTATTAATAAAAAATAATAGCAATTGAAATAAGAACAACAACACAATAATAATAGTAACGATGTTATACATTTTAGAAGTATTAATAATGATAATTAATAGATAAAATATTAATAAGAAAGACATATATTTTTCATGTATAAAGGAGAGATAGGTGAATAATGTTGGTAGATACATAAAAACTATAATAGTTTTTTATATATAAAAAATTCACAAGCATACTCATTTCAAAAAGAATAAGTCTCTATTTATAGATTTTATATATATATATATATATATATATATATATATATATATATATATATATATATTTGTAATTGGAAATCACACAAAAAAATGAAGATAAGAAAATGAAGTTATTTTAAGAGACAAATATTGTTTTGGTTACCAAATATTTTTATATTTCCTGAATTAATCACTGATTATTACTTTTTTTTTTATAAATAAGTAACTAAACTTTCAAATCGTCCTATTTTAGTCTATAAGTTAGTCACTCATACGTAGAATAATATTTAATTAACGCGGAAACTAAAATAGGATGATTTTAAAATTTAACGACTAATGTAGGGGGGAAAAGTACAATAACCAATTAAGGACATTTAAAAATATTTGATAACCAAGATGATATTTTACTTGCTATCTTAATGACTGTCAGTTATAACTGCCCAAGGCCGACTCTTTCATTCATTTTAATTCGAAAAGGTTTGCTAACAGGATGAGTTACAACTTACAACTCGATTTATATACACGGTCGAACTCCGCTTCACCAACAATGGGCTTAGGACCGCATGCAGCGGGCGAAATTTGGGCTGATCTAAAATTTAGAGTTTTCGAAACTACAAAAGGAGCTGGACCCAAATTTTTGGATGTCCGAAAAACTATATTAAAAAATTTTATGCATTTAATTTGAATACATTGCTCTATACTTTGCTGCTGAGTTTATACTATTGTCCTATGCTGGATTTGAGCATTAAAAAAAAAAACAGAAAAAAAAAACAGCTATTGCTTTGCATATGTTTTCATGTTGAACTTAATTATTTAAGCTCTAGGGAGTTTAAATAAAAGTATTTAGTATCATTTAACTTCAAACCTGAATAATTTACAGCGTATAGGTCTAATTCTACGGACCCATCCTACTAAGGGTTTGTTTGGTATGGGGATATTAGAGGTGGAAAATTTTTCCCACTATTTTATATCTTTTATATTAAGTATTTAATAATAAAAAAATTATTTTTTATGAAATAGTTATTTTGGATTAAATTAAGATTTAAAATGAGTATTTATTATAATAGAAATATTTAATTTTAAATAGATTATACAAGATATATAAAATATGGTGGTAAATTTTTCATTTCTATTATCCTCGTACCAAACGAGCACTAAAGGTGGAATTATAACAACATCGATCATAATCAGTAAGGCAAACAATTGATTTTCCAATTGCTTGTATGGTTATTTACATCTCGTAACACCTCCGACATGGTCTATACAAATTGCAGTACTTTCTTAGTTAAAAAAGAGTAATTCACAGTGTACCTAACAAAAAATTAATTATAGCTAATGATAATCAATTAATCCAAAGATCTGTGTCGGTAAAATTTGGAGCAGCACTACATGTTAGCTAGCACAATTTTAGAAACCGATGAACTTCACCGGGGAATCTGAAAGGCGCTTTTGGAGCCTAAAAAGGAAAAGTTTTCTTCTTCTTCATAAAATAATAATAATAATAATAATAATAATAATAATTTATGGCTGTTTCACTTTTAGCTGGGCTTCATTTGATTCCGGATCAAATCTGAAACTTCTCCTCCTTGCTTCCGCTGTGTATTCCTTGTGGTAAGTATTTTTGCTCTACTTGGTTCGACTCGTTAAAAGTTTGATTCAATTTATTTATTTAAATAAATAAACCGACAATTTTTATGTTGATGTGGTAGAAAATATGGTCGAATATACTTTCAACTTCATTTGCTCATCTTCAATTTCAGTAATTTTGAAACATATATGTAGCTACCAAAATAAATTTATATGAGTTATAGTTCCCTAAACTCATCGTTAAGTATTATAAACCTAATAATTAATTGTTATGAACCTAATTGTTAAGTGTTCCAAACCTATATTATAAGCATAAGTAAGCTAATTTTGATCTGCTCAGTGCTGGACTTATGACGGACCTTTTTAAAACATGTACATAAAACCAGATGAACCTATTTTACTTCTTTCCTTAGTCTATTTATGTATAAGAGGTATAAAAAAATATATTATCCCTGTATTCTGAGTATCCGGAACGGTCTTATCTAAAATGGAAGAACGCTTCTTCGGATAAGGGTGTTATCAGAATGAGCACCAATAGATCGACGTCAAATAGTAGTTCATCACACATGAAATTCTTCCCATCATTTGGGTCTTTCGGGTTCTTCTCTTTAATACGGTTCCTTAGTCTGCTTGATAGCCAGAAACTATTTCTTCACTTTAATACTACTAATTGCCTGGTAGGAGAAAATATCTATTATTCTCTACCCAACTGAGGGGAAAATTAATCTTCTTTATGAACACTCAACTCACTAGTTAGACCTGAGATCGTGCCAGATGACCCAAATGATTAAATATTCTGAAGTTGAGTAGAGAAGATAAGACACGTTTCGGTGTGATCCCAGCAGAGCCGAGCCGACCCCTCTTCTTTTGGATTCTTTCTTTGTTCTGCCATACCTGAAATGCCAAAGTTGGTAGTTAAAGCAGAATAAGATCAGATTCTTATAAAATTTTGTTGCTTAAGACAGTAATGCCTCTGTGACCCTTGTCCTTGTTCATGATGGAAAAGGTTTCGCTTCACAATATATTTAACCTCGACCGATCTAACTCCAATTAAGGTTACACGACATGTTGGCCTATAGGCATATCAGGCCTAATAACCCTTATATTTAGATGAACATAACAACAAATCCAAGCTCTGTTTCTCGACACATTCATACAGATCGAGGGTTGGCACTCTGGAAAATCATATTTCAATCGAATATATTTGTATCCACATCCACGTCTAGTCCATCAAATGAAATGTTTGAATAAAACGTCGAGCAGATGGAACACCATCAAGGATATGGATCGCTCACGATCTGAGTATGATGATGAAGACCCCTATCACTAGCATGATGTAGACCATAATACATGGCCCAAAACTCGGCAAGCAAGATATGCCTATAACCCACGTCATCTGTAAAGCCAAAAATCTGTCGCCCCACGTGGTCTCTAGCAAGTAGCAACCCCTCCTAATGCTAAGTTGGTGGGAGGGTCTAACGTGTTCCATCAGCCGTTAATTTTCTGCAGACCATTGCGAGGGTAACTCCGGCCAATAACCCTTTTGTTGTAGTGTCTGTCTGCGAGGGCCACGAATATCTCTGAGATTCAACCAAGCGATGTGAATATGATCCTCCGTATCAAGGTGGTGAACTACGCGAGTCGGTTCTCCAACTTAGGCATCCTCTCTCTCCCTTGCAATTTGGAAGTTCCAAACGCAGTACAGTCCATTCACTTATTATAGTACTGACGCCATTGTAGGTTCCAAATACGTCATAATATGCTCCAAATATAATACGATACACTTAATAATCAGATCTTTGATCGGTTTGAATAATTTGACCGAGAGTCACAATCACGTGTATCATATCGGTTTCCTAACACCAAATTTTCCCCAGTAGCTGTAACTGTTGCCTTTAAGGCTAAAATAGTCGGCTTGAAAAAGAGGTGTGGCATATAATTAATGTTAGTCTATTAGTCGAATATGGAACAGCCCACAGTCTTGTCGCTTCTTCGAGCTAGCCCCTAGAAATAGAATTGAAAGCAACGAGGAAAGAAATATCATATCGGGAGGTCCAAGACCTAGACAATGGAATGATGAGGGCAGACCACCTTCATCACTCACTTTTTAGCATATATACTCTGGTTAGTGGTTGCTACCATTGTAGACAGTTGTAGGCATGGTAGCATTGAAACACTGATCACCCGCCATTTTCTATCAAATAAAAACGTTTCGACGTTAAAAAATTTACGAGAAACTAGTCAAAAATATCTGATACTAAAATGGTTTTTAAAAAATAAACGAAAAAACACCATTAAAATGAAGTGATAATAGTAGTTAGGTAGGTTTGAAAAGGGACAGCTGATGGAAACCGAAAGAAGGCCGGTGATTCCTGCGGGCGACTTTATTGGTGGCTGACTGGCTGGGCAGCCTTATCTACTTGTGCTGGCACTATGAAAACAGTCGCTAAAAAGGTTGTATTTGTTTAGTAGAAATTATTTTATTTTGATATTCAGTTTTAAGGGGGGTCAATAATTTACATTTAGATATTGTAAGAAATTGTCTAAAAAAGATTAAAATAATTCTCTATATAACCATAAAAAAAATAATCATAAACTTAAAAATTATATTTCATTAAATTAATATTTTTTATTTTCACGTGTCAACTATATTAAATTTTTATTCTCAAATTATAAAAATAAATTTTGTCTAAGAAGAAAAAATCGTGTTAAATTACATAATAGCTATTTTCATTCTTCTTTATTATTTTTATACATTAATTATTACATTATTTTTAAAATTAAATATATAACTATAACATTAAAAATTATTTGATTACGTTTTAAAATAATATATAAACTGTTAAAATAAAAATAAAATTATGAGATATTTTATACAGTGGGCCTGCCGATGGAAACCGAAAGAAGGGCCGGTGATGCTGGGTGTGGCTCTAATAATGGTAGCTGGTTAGCCTTATCTACGTGCACCTGCACCATAAAAATAGCCGCTGACTACTTGTATTATTATGTAGTGGGTCTGCCTTTGAATTTTCCTTAAAGGAGAGAAAGTGGGCCTAGCACCATTGTCTAAAATCAACGCTACGCGGGAGCAGCACCTCCTCCTCCACATATGTATAAGTAAGTAAGTATAATGTATATCATCATTCATGGTCTAATTAAATATAAGATCAAAAAAATATATATTTACCAAAAAAAAAGTTCCAAAATAGCATAGCTGGCGTTGCGTCCCTTAGGGCATCTCTTATTGGGGTCCGTCCGTCATCGGCCCTTACCAAAAAAAATATATATAATAAAATGTATATTTACCAAAAAAAAAAAAAATTGTACAATTAGTTGGAAGAAAAAGTATAAAAAAAGGCATGTAAGGTAAGTATAAAGAAACAAAAGTAAATATAATTATTAAAAAATAAGGAAGGGGAAAGTAGGGAAAGATTGCTTTGGAACTTGTTGTCATAGGCGATGCACGTTAACCACCTCTCTCACCTGTCTGTCATTGCCGTCGTCATCTTACAGGAGAAAGCTTGTTATTCCATACCTGTTCTTACTTTTTGGAAAGCGACAAACATGATAATATTTTTCTGAAAAAATTGTGTGATATCTTCGTTTTACTTGTAGTGCAAGAATTATGTTTCTAGAAATAGCATAGAATATTGGCACCGCCTCCCCTACCTCTTTCAATATATAATGTATAATTGACGCACCGGTAAATGATGCGGTTGATTGATGTAATGTTAAAAAACATTTTAATTGAAATATATTATTAAATGACAGTTTCTATTTTACTAGTAAAATATTAATCTGTCCAATGATGGTAAAACATCAATTAATAAAGATAAAATATCAATAATAATAGGAGCTCAAGATCATTTTTATAATAAAATATAGATACAATTACAATAAAATATAATATATATATATAGTAAAATATAGAAATGACCGTAATACAATACGAATGCAATATCAGGAAAACACAGACATAATAGTAATGATATATGAAAATAATTATAGTAAAACATGATAAATTAGTTTTCTACCAACTAATATCGATGAAAAATAATAGTAACTATAGTGAAATATGAAGTCGACAATTAAAACCAAATATACGTATCTACCGAATCGAATATCCGCTCCGAATGTCCGATATTCGTATAAAAAATATTATTTTATTAAAATTTACAATTATATTTTTAAAAATAAAGATCATATACCAATTAATATTTATAGCTATACACATATGAGAGTCTTGTTTTATCTACAAAAGTATTAAAATATTATTATAAAGTTTAAGTTAAAAAATAAATAAATGTTAAAAACTTAACACTCAATAAGAAAATATTCACAACAACTAGGAGAGAATTTCGGACGATAGTTATGTGATTTAAGTTAACTCTCTCGTATGTATGAAATCATGACAATGTGATGCCGAAATGATGTAATTGAAGCATGAAATTTGAATAAAATCAAGTTTGATGACCTAGATTAGTATTGATTTAATTTTGATATGGCCTTCATGAATGATGTGTAACATGCTAAATTGAATGATAATTACATTACTAATTCAATGGCTTAACTATTTTTCATGCATTAAATATGGGTTCATAATCTACAGAGACTATTCATAGAGGCGGCAAACGGGTCATTTGGGTCGGGTTAGGGTCGGGCTGATATGGGTCGGGTCAACTTTTATTTACTATACAATCGAGTCGGGTCTGGGTTCGGGTCGGGTGTAATTCGGTTCGGGTATGTTTTGGGTTATGTTGCTTTGGGTCGGATTCGGGTTCGATTCGGGTTAATTGACGGGTCAGGTGTGATTTGGGTCGGGTCGATGCTAGGTTCTTCGGATTTCTCGGGTTCGGGTCTATTTCGGGTTTGACTCGGGTATATAGAATTTGGGTTAGGTTTGGGTTCGGGTTCGGGTCACTACATGGGTCGGATGTGAATTAGATCAACTAAGTGTTAGATCTATCGAGTTTTTCGAATTCGGGTCTATTTCGGGTCTATAGATTTTAGGTCAAATCAAAAAACTCAAATTAGATATTATTTATAATAGTATGAATCATGATCGAGAACGAGTTTGAACATAAAAATTGGAACTTGTATGAAATAAAATAAAATTATTTTTAATTTTTACAAAATTAACTTTAAGTATTTTTAGAATACTAATAAAATCTTTGAACATACCACCATCACAATTTAAAATAAGAGAGTTTTTTTCCTAGCCATAATAGTACGACATTATCCTATTACTATTAGTTTGGTTTTAGCTTCTTTTGCTGTGGTTTTTTAATTTCTCAGTGTGACATTGTCACTATTTTTCATTTTCAATAATAATTTTTAATATACAATAAATAAATATGTGATAAATGAAAATCACAATCATCAATAACTTTGTGAAAAATGAAATATCAAAGTTGTCTTATGATTATAAACCCTACCCCACTTCCAATGAATTTGTCTCAATGCCTAACTTAGTAAAACAATACTCCGTCATAGCACACACTAAACTCTATATTGTATGTCTGATGTCTTAAGACAATTATCTATATTATAAATATGTCGATAGATATTTATAATGGTCACAACATAGCTAATAAGTGACAATATATCGCCTTTTATACCTTAAATTACAATTATAATTTTCATGATTTCTTACATTACTTTTCCTGCAATGTTCATGTTTAATTTGCATCAACATGCATATCATCCATCTCCTTCGTTCTTATAATTGCTAACATGGTGGACCATGCACTTTCCTTTGTTAATTATTTCATTTCTTAATATTACGGCATAATATTCTAGAAGCAAGTGCATGACATCCTCAATAATATTCTTTGGTCATTGAATTGGTGCAGAGTCATTTGATCTCCTCCTATTTCAATTCCTTCAAATAACCTATATTAGTGTACACGTCATTTCTAACGTCTCGTCATCTAAATGTTAGATTATGATAAGGTGAAAATCCAATGAATTATTCTTAATGATCTACCAATTTTACAAATAAACAAGTTTTAGCAAAAATAATATATTTAATTAATTTAGTACAAAATAATGAGTTCAATATTTATGAATTGAAATTTCACTAAAATGAGAGTATATTTTTAAAACAAAATGAATAAATATTGCTTTAGTTAAAATAAATTAAAAAATGATATAATTTACATATGAGGTGGACTATTAGTCTATTGATAATTTGATATTATGAATTAAGGAGTAAAAAAGCATATTACAAATGTTAAAGCTATAATTAACGTAAAAAAATTTATACATTAAATACTAAATATTTTTTTAATACTTTGTCCCCTATTAAATATTTCACTTAGTTCTTATTTTTCTAACCCCCTTAATTTTATATTAACTATAATAAGATATTAGTTAAAATATTTTTAATTTTCAAATAACTTTATATTTTTTAATATTTCACCTAAATCTTATTTTCCCCCCAATATCTATATTTTATTTTCCCTCCAAATTTAACATATTAGAATCAGATATCATCGATCAAAATATCTCGCATGTATCTCTAGCTACAGCTACGCTACTACAACTACTTACTGCTATCCTACACTACTCACACAGACGCACGCAGCCTCACCTCACACTGTAGCTTACACTCAGTCACTCTCATTCGCACAACACAAGACATGAAGACACACAGACACAGCACTGGCTGGCTCACTCACACTCACTGCTTCGTCGACTCGATACTCTATCGTCACTGGTCACTCATCATCACCACCACAGTGCCACGTTTGGTTTTGGTCTGAATCGTGTGATTCGAACCAAATGGGCAGAAACGATCAAAGTGTAGTCCAGAGAAGTGGAGGAAACCAGATAGTGATAACTTCTACAAATGCATCGTCAGACCCAAAAACAGGATAAATAAGACCCTCTTTCTCAGCGAAACTACTAGTAAATACTAAATACCCACTGTAAGTAAACCCAACCCCCCAGTTGCTGACTATCTCTTTTGTTATTACTAACTACAGGGATCGGTTCGGCAACAAATGGGTATCTTACAATTCATGCCAACGGTGGCCTGAATCAAATGAGAACAGGAGTAAGCAAGCTCTCTCCCTTCCCATACATTTTTTTTATCCACCACGCAATCATATCATTATATCTGCGCATTGCCCCCCTTTCCTTCTTTCTTCGCCCTCACAACATCTGTATTGATCCCCAGATTTGCGACATGGTAGCCATTGCAAAGATCATGAACGCTACTCTCGTTCTTCCTTCCCTTGATCATGACTCCTTCTAGGCTGATCCTAGGTACGCACACGCAATTTTCCCCCTTTTTTGATCCATCTTGGATCGCACTTAAATTCAACCGACACCATCTCTAATGTTTTCTTTTGGGGGGCTAAATATTTTACAGTGATTTTAAGGACACTTTTGATTGGAGGCACTTCATAGAGACTCTGAAAGATGATGTTGAGATCGTCGAGTCATTGCCACCCAAGTATGCTGCAAGGAAGCCCCTCGTCAAGGCCCCAATATCTTGGTCTAAGGTATACAAATACTGATTATCAGTATATTTAATATTATTGTGTATTGTATATCATACAATGAGTGTATGATGAAATGCTGAATTTGATTGTCAGGTCCTCATGAATCATTAATACAATGAGTGTATTATTATTATGGTCCAAAGTGTAGAGTTTAAGTTGTAGGAAGTTATCAAACAAAGTGAAGCAAAAATATAAATTTATGCTTATAAATGTTTGCATTTATTTACATGGTTTCAAAAATTAATAAGAATATGGAGTTAAAAATAATATATATGAATAAGAATAATCAATTATCGGTTCAAGTCTGGTTCAGGTCGGTTCGGGTTCGGGTTAGAGTTCGGGTTAGTTCGGGTTAAAGTTAAAGTTTGGGTCGGTTCGGGTTTGGGTTAGAGTTCGGGTCGGTTTGGGCTCGGGTTGGAGTTCGGGTCGGGTCGGGTCTGAGGTGTGCTCGGTTCGGGTTATTATTGATTTTGGTCACTTCGGTTCGGGTCAATTTAGGTTCGGGTCTTAATGGGGTTAGCTAAATTTGGGTCGGATCCAAATTGAATCGAGTTATTTCGGGCTTTCGGGTTATGAACGGGTTTTATTTTTCGGGTTACTATCGGGTTTCAAGTCGGGTTATTCGGGTTGGGTCGGTCGGATTGGGTCAACTTTTCCAGGTCTAACTATTCAACTAGTGTCGAAAGCAGTTAATGTGTATAGGGAACCAGTCGATGGGTCCCCTTGAAATGGGGTAATGGGTTATGTATTTTTGTTTTCCATAATTGGGTAAGAACAATCGATTGGTTTGTAAAATAGATTGACTTATTTTTCTAGGGTATATATAGTCATTTCTCTACTCAAAACAAACCCAAGATTCCTTCCTCTAAACCCTTTGATCATTCTCACTCTCAACCCCACTCTCTCCCTTCCAAATCTCTCAATCCTTCACTAAATTTCATAAATTAGGGCTCATCTGGCTAGTTGGGAGGAATCAAACCCATTGCACACAATAGTTGAAGGTACATTACATCAGTTGATACAAAATCAAGGGTAAAGGCTGCAAAAAAACCCTTTTCCCTGAGCTGGTTCTAGGGCATTTATGATGGCAAAGGATTGGTATGGTGTAACCCACATCCTCTCAAGCACTCCGATGAGGGTTAAAGTTGATATTTTTATACATTTGTCTCATATAAAGGGCCATAATCAGGTGACCTTAGGATATGGATCTTTCATTACTCGAATCTAACACAAATTTGAAGTCTCCTTTAATGATTTTAATATTACTGTGCTTCATCTTCAGATCAAGTTGGACATTTTCAGATCTATATATAATTCAATCCTAAATAATGAACCAAAAATTTATAAGGACCTGTGTTCAATTTAATTCTAGAGATTAAATTTGAGTCACTCATAACTTATATACAACTCAATTAATCCTAAAGATTTAATAAAATGTCTTAGAGGACTTATATATAACTCAATCCTAGATATTGAATGGTCCCTTGTGACCTATGTACAAATTATTGTATATAATTTAGTCCTAGAGATTGAATGGTCCCTTGTGACCTATGTACAAATTAATCTTGAAGATTGAATTAATGGTCCTAAAGTTTTTATATATAATTCAATATTGAAGATTAAATAACCCTTAGTATTTATATACAATTCAATCCTAAAGATTTAATTTGAAACTCTTAGGATCTATATATGATTTAATTCTAAATATTAAATTTGTGGTATTGATAACTCATATACAATTTAATCCTAAAGATTAAATTAAAGGTGCTAAAGACCTATATATCATTTAATCTAGAAAATTGGATTACCTAATATTCAATTATAAAGATTGAGTTTGAGTTTGAGAGCTTTGGTACCTATATATGATTCAATCATGAAGATTTAATGAAAGGCCTTAAGGACATGCATATAATGCAATCTATAAGATTGAATAAATCAAGGGTAACATATATATATATATATATAATATAATATAAGATTGAATAAATCAAAGGCCCCGAGGACATATATATACAATTAAATCTTGATAATTGAATATGAGATTTTGAAGACTTGTATACAATTCAATCATTAAGATTGATTTATTGTTCTAAGATATATATGCAATTCTATCTTAAAAATCTACAAACAACTCAATATGGAAGATTGAACTCATTTGCACATTTAATTTTATTTTTTGTTATGCCTTTTATTTTCTAAAATTTAATTTATTGCTACATATTTATTTAGTTTAATTTCTTCAAATTTATCACTATTTTCTAACCTCCATTACCTGAAGTGATTGGAGGGCCACCTAAAATGAACTAATATATGTACCATGGGAAGAGAAAGTATATAATAGAGATAAACCTGAAGTTCATACTCAATTATCTTAATCCAAAAGGTATTGATTTCTTCCCATTATAATATCTATAAGAATGATATTCTAATCTAGTAGATCAATATGAAGGTTATTAATACCTTAAATACATTTTGATTAAAAAAAACTATCAAATTGTAAGAAAATCCTTGCACCTATTCAATCTATTACATTAATTAATTTAAATGTCATGAATACCTTATAAATAATTTCATTCAAATAATCAAATAATTTTAAAACTATTTAAAAATTATGTTTTTATAATCGT
>CM060174.1:73590574-73733205 GCA_030549775.1 Tamarix chinensis | reverse complement strand
TAATCGTAAAGATTGTATGATTTAAGGATAATGAGTATCTTAGAATATTAAATATTAAAAGTCACATGAACCTTATTAAAAGTTTACCCAATGATTGGATTAAATGTATTTATTACCTCAAGCGTAGTTTGATCTAGAAGATTGAGTCTTTTGAGGTATTGAAGATCCAAACACTTATTTTATTTTTATACTTTATGTTTAAGCAATTTTACTTATGCAATTGAAATTCTGTAATTTAATTTTTTATTTTATGCTTTTTAAAAAAATTTTACAATACATGTTTGGATTATGAAGTAGTGAATTTGGCTTTGTGCAAAAATTTCTACCCATGGTACTTATGAGACTCTGCATGTATTTTTTTCATTAATAGTGATTAGAACTACCATTACCAATTCTCCTTCACCATTGTAGTAAGTCAAGCATTTACAATAAACTCTTTGAAGGATTTTGATGGTTAAAGTTAGAAGCTTATCATTTTATTAATAGTTTGATGGTCTCAAGTATAATAAATTAATATTCTAGAGATGAGGTAAAATATCTCGATGTTGAACTTTACTTCATCACTTTTATTGATCATCACTTCAGAAAGATTTTGGTTTATGCCTTGAAATTAAAAGATGAAGTGTTTGAATAGTTTAAACACTTTCGTGCATGGTTGAAATAGAGACTAGTAAGAAGCAGAAATGGATTCATACTATTTATGGTAGTGAGTATTGTAATCAGTTTGATATATACTGCATGTAATACGGTATTAGGCATCAAAAGATTCCTCCAAATACTCCTCTACTAAATGGTTTGGCGAAGAGGATGAATAGAAATCTTATTGAAATAGTTAGATGTATGCTTTCATAGGCAAAGTTGCCTATGTCTTTTTGGCATGAAGCTTTACTTACAACTGCACATGTGATTAATTTGAGTCTTGTATTATCTCTGAATGGTGATGTTCCCAATAGATTTTGGTTTGGTATGGATGTCTCATATTATCACTTGTGTGTGTGTCACTGCAAGGTATATGTTCATGTTTCTAGTGATGATAGGTCAAAGTTGGATCAAAAGACTCATTAGTACATATTTTTAGGTTATGGTCATGATGAATTTAGCCACAAATTGTATGATACTATGCAAAAAAATCTAGTGAGAAGTAGATATGTAGTGTAATATCTTATCCTAAAATCATTCAAAATGTGTTTAAAATTATGTTGATATAAAATAAATTTATTTTGGTTTTGAAAAGGGCTTGAAGTTATAATAAAAATAAAAATTTCAAGTTTAGTGATTAAATTGTTTGTTTAACTAACCAACTAGTACGCTCAAAGATTGATAATTTTTATTATCAAAAAACCAGTCAACTAGTTTGTTCAAATTGATCAATTAGTTATCTTACTATTTCATATCATTTGCTAATTTTGATTTGAATCCCTTTCTAATGTTTATGAAAAATTCTAATTAGAAATTGTTTGTTTTAATGAGTATATTTTGGTGTTTTGGAATTATTTTTACATTATTTAGATCATTTTATGATTTTATTTAGTTAAATTTCCCCTAAAAGCCTTTTTTGAGGCATATATCGCCTTCTCCCTTGTCCCTCATTTTCCTCTCTCTTCCAGCAGTTATGATTATGTGTTTTAATTCATGCACATATTTCCTAACATGACAACCCTATGTAATTGTCCCCTCCTAACTACACTCAACCTCCCTCATGTAAATATATATTTTATTATACCTTGATTGCTCACACTCAACCATACCAGCCTTATATCTCTCCGTCTTGTGGATTTCGACCAGCTCTCCCTTCTATACACTCCATCTTTGATTCATTTTCACTTATTACCTACTATTCTTAATCTATTCTTCCTTTTCCTTGGTGAACTTTTCTAAATATTGAGTATTCTCCATGTTCCTTCCTTTTTCCTCTCTTCTCAGAAAAATTAGAGGTTTGATCTTATTTTATTCCCTCTTTGGTTGATTTATTACCTCTATTTTATTATTCTAATCTTGTATTTAGTTCTCCCTTTTTCCTATTAAGAGAGTAAGGATTGAGGTTCATCTTCCTCTCCTTCTAATTTTTTAATTTTTTGAATGGAGCTTTACAAAGGAGATTTAAAGGTTTTTATTCTCAATTTTCTTAGGAATCAAGGTCATGTAGACTGCCGTCAAGTTAGGAGTTTTGTGCTAGAAGAATTATTTCAAGGTAAGGTATGTTTATCTTTACCATGATTAAGGTCTTGTGTTGTTTAATGTGGTTTTGAGTTCTTGGTGTGCTCGGTGATGTGTATGTGTTAAGTTAAGTTCTAAAATTTTGATCACATTACCATATTTTGATTTATGAAGTTTTGGAGCATATTTGAGTATTTTGTTATTATGCATGAGTTTGGTGAAATTCAAGCATGATCTTTATAATTATTGATTCCTACCATACTTTATGTGAAGTCATATGCAGAGCATATCTTTTTTTATATTCTGCAACATACAAGCATGATAGGATTAATTTGGAAAATATTGGTGATTTTTGGTTTGTGGATCTCAAGTCTAAGTGCTATTTTATCTAGGCTAGCATATTAGTTCATTGAACCCATCAACTAGTTGTGTGAATAGTCACACGGTTTGAAAAGTTTGATTGACTAGTTGCAAGATTAGTTTATTGGTTTGATGAGCCAGTCAACTAGTTCCTATGAGTAGTCAATCAATTTGCCAAACCCAATTATCAATATCCTATGAATAGTCAATGGTGAAACCAACCAGTCAACTAGTCCACTAGTGTTATTTTTTATTCAGGCTTGGTACGATCAGAACAGTCAACTAGTCCTAGGGACTAATTGGTTGGTCCCTCTATATTTGGCCAGGTTCATCATTAATTATTGTTTTTCTTTTGGTCCTTTTATGTTCATACCTCTATGTAATCATAATATTTGAATTATAATTGTAACACCCCCCAAAATTTACTATTGAACAATTTTGTTTTTAAAAGTAATAGGTAGAAGCTAATACAGTAAATTTTGGGATACTACTACCAGACTTAGTACCAGACCGGTTTCATCTACCATTCCAGTACTAAGTGATAAGGCTAAAATGTTACTTTACTTAAAATTTTAATAATACAATTATAAAATAGAGTAGTGCAATAGTTAGGAAGGTTAAATCACCTTCCAAAGAAGACCCACTAACTGTGGTTATAAAAAGAATGTCAATGGAAAAGAAATACAAAAGATTGTAAGGAAAAATATAGAATATTCTCGATTCAAAATACCGCTTGGAGTCCTAGATAACCCTACGTTCTCAATCCCAATGAATAATCATAAAATGAGCTTGTGAGCTAACATACAAAGGTCACTGCTTATTGAATAAGTAGGGGCCCAAGAAATGAACCCTTAAGTACAATGATACTAAGTAACCCATTATGTAAGACTAATATGCAATGCCCACATGCATCACATCAATCACATGAACATGGAACCATCCATATATTAATTGGAATGTGATAAGCATTCATATAGCCACATGCATCATGGTCATATGATACCAATAATCATTCACTTAGAAGTAACAAAACTTACTATTGAAACATCCAAGCGATGCTCTTTGTAGTATAATTAGAAAACCACTTCATCCTTAGTAGGAGGCACAACTCATTTGATCAACCCACAAATTCTCAATAACATCACAACAAGAATGCCATACACATTAGTAGATCATATTAGTTCATTCATTATTATCTGGAATCATGATATTAGTCAGTAATTAGTCAACTCATGAATTTTGTATCAATGTGAGTGCAGAGACCCTACTATTCTCACTGGTGGATAGGTCAACAAGATAGGTCAACAAGATACAACCCCAAGGTAGAACGGTCCTAGCCACTATTCTTACCGGTGGACCGATAACAATGTACAACCCTAAGACAGAATGCTCCTGGCCACTATTCTCACTAGTGGACCGGTAAGAAGGTACAATCAATCCTGACCCACATGGTGTTTCATTGTAAGTAATTAGTGTCTTCCTGTAAGTTATTATTATCCAAGATTTTTCTTACTTGTGCTCAAGATCCCACGATTCTCACTAGTGGATCGGTAAATACAATGCAAACCCAGGGCAGTACACTCCTAGCCATTATTGTCACTAGTGGATCGATGTATATAATAAAAAACTAATGTAGCACGCTCCTAGCCACTATTCTCACGGATGGAGTGATATATATATGACAAACTTAGGACAATACACTCCTATCTACTATTCTCATCGGTAAACCAGTAAATAAGGTACAAACGACCTCGATTGGAAGTGATCTTCCACTTTAAGTGATTTGTGTCTTATTTATTTCATATACTACACACAGACATGCATAACTCAAGTGGGACTCCTGCCCTACTACCACCCCGGGCCTACCTTGTCCCCTTAGAAACCTTAGTTTCCTAAGCCTATTACATCCTTACCCCCTAATGTTTCTCTGAGTCCCCCATTTATCTAACAAACCCAAACCTATCATTAGAAACCCTCTTATCATAATTCATAGCCTATTTCCCCTATTTCTCACATAGGATAACAATTGGCCTCTAGGGTTACTCCTCAAAACCCTAGTTTTCCTTAGTTAGCCTAACCCCTTCTCTAATACTTATTTAGCCCTAAATTTCCACAACCAAGCATATATTACTATGATTATCCATCTCCTAAATGTTTGAAGTCTAACTCCCCCATTTTGCATATGTGATACTAACCTTCCAAATCAGACCCCTCTCGAAACCCTAATTCCACCCTTTGGGTAACCTCTCATCCTTTAGCACTCCATGTACTCCCTAAAAGTGCAAATCTACTCAACCATGTTATCATTAACCCCCATATCCACTCATAGCAACAAACCCCTACTCTTATCATCCATGGTCATAACTCCATTGGGTTTGACTCGCCCCTTATACGTCTATCAGAATAATCACCCTAATACATGCCAAATTACTAAAAGGCCCTTATGCCATGTAATATTGATAACCATACTAAGACTATAAACCCCCATTCTCGTATCCAACACAAATTAACACTTATCATGCATGTTTATTACACTACTCACTATAGTTTACGTAAATTTACCAAAATACTCTTAGACCCTAATAATTTTATGTTCATGCTCTCACATAAGTTGCTAATACCATAAAGCCCTATTTTAACAGTTAGAATCAACTATTAGTTATCATTTCTATTTATTAGGACAAATACCATTGCACCTTTAAAATTACCAAAATGCCCCTAGGCCATATAATATCAACTTTCATGCCCAACATGTGTTGTTAATACCACAAAGCCCTATTTTTACACTTGGTACCAATTATTACTTATCATGACCAACTTTCATACTTATTAAATTCATTATGAGAGTGAGTTAAAGAATACGGAAGGTGGTGGAGGAAAAAAAGAGTCGAGAGTTTATAAATATAATGGGAAATTTTTTTACAAATGATGGTAATAATAGGAGTATTAAATCTAGGATTTAGTACAATACACATTCATAAATTATACATCTATGATACGTAAATAGGATATTTTCAACACTTTCCATTGGATTTAGATGTTTTGATATTTACAAAACTTGACCTTAATAATACATCTTTGAAATAATGCCTCATTAAAAATTCGTAAGAAAAACCTAGTAAAAAAAACCCTTTACAAAGGAAAATAGTATAACTTTTTCCCCTTAACTTAGTATGTCTCATTCATATGTTGTTAGTGTGTTGTAGTAGACACTCCAAATTAAACCCTAAAGATAGAAACAAATATTTAGTAGGGAGTAGGGGTCGATCCCATGAAGAGTGTAATTTAGTTCATTGATTTCTATTATCAAATAAATTCTCCCAATTATCAAATTAAGAAAAATAATTGATAGCAATGAAAAGAAGGAAATAATAATTAACATAATGATAAAATAACAAAAATGAGATAATATGGGTTAGATGACACATTCAACATAGGGATATCAACCAATCACCGAATAATATAGCCATACCTTTATACAAATAAACCAATGTTCATTAATGATTTATTGTCTAACTAATTGATAAGATCTCTAGATTCAATTTAGTGCAGCATTATCAATTAGGGAGCACTTAACTAGAACGATAATTATAGTCAACTTGAATTATAAAGTTCTCGGTATTACTAAATAGAATAAATTAATATATTTCATTAGAAATTAACCAACATATTTGCTACTTGAATTATATACCTTAACACTTATAGATTAACTATGTTATCCTAGTATTCAATTAGCACTCAAATTAAATAGATTATCAACCTAGATAACAAAGTACAAATCTTGGATTAGTGATCGTCATTCATGGTTTATTAATCTAACCAAAATTGTAACACCCTCAAAAATCATATTTGAAATTTTTATTTTAACAACCAAATACAAGCACGGAGGTGCTACTACCATGATCAATACAAGCCCGACCCCGGCCAGTCTCGTACTAACCACAAGGTTAAAGAAAATTTTCCACAAGACCTTATACAAACTTAAACAAAGGTTCATAGAAATCAAAGTTTTCATAACATAAAAATTAGAGTGTGCAATAAAATTTGTTACCATAAAAAACAGGTTACATAGTTAAGTTCCCAAAAGGGATAAATGGTACAATGCCATAAAATAAAATTGAAATAAAATGAGAGCCATTAGTAAATAGGAATAAAAAGAGCCCGACCTACATCGCTCTCGAGCCCCTATACCAAGTCCAACCATTAACACATGTCCCCACCTGACGCATCCAATACGTCATAGGCATCAAACATAGTACCTCCTACTAGCACAAATTCAGAAGGGCACTCTGTTCGTGGGAATAAGCAACATCAATGAAACGAGTGGTCAGTACACTACGTACTGAGCAAGGTAAACATATGGGTAAGGCCAACACAAAACAAACAGGTAAGGCCATGCAAGAAAATAAACATGTAAGGCATACAAAGCATGATTTAGGTTCATATCATCAGGCCAGAATTAGACTAATAATTTATCTTACACATCTCTTAAATTAATTCCATGTGAGTACAAGAACCCCACTATTATAGTCGGTGGACCGGAAAAACTCCACATAACATAAGGTACCTGGCCACTATTATAGTCGGTGGTCTAGAATCACTTAGTAAGGCAAAACACACCTGCCCATTATTGTAGCTGGTGGACTATAATCACTCAATAGGAAAAACACCTAACCACTATTATAGCCGGTGGACCAAAAAATCAACCTCACTAGCCCTGACTCACATGGTGTTCTACTGTAAATAATTAGTATCTTTTCATGTCTTATACTTCTATTCCATATATTTCTCATATTAATTTTGCGTGAGTACGGAAACCCCACTATTATAGCCGTTGAACTGGAAACACTTCACAAGGTAGAACACACCTGACCACTATTATTGCTGTGGACCAAAAAAATATATCCTCACTGGCCCTAACTCATGAGGTGTTCCACTGTAAATAATTAGTATCTTTTTGTGACTTATTAACATGTAAAGTTTTATTTATCGAGCTCGGAATCCCCCCACTATTATAATCGGTGGACTAGAAACACTCAATAGGGTAGAACGCACCTGACCACTATTATATCTAGTGGACCGGGAAATCACTTAGAGGGTAGAATGCACCTGACCACTATTATGGCCGGTGGACCGGGAAATCACTCAGTAGGGCAAAATGCACCTGACCACTATTATAGCCGGTGGACCAAAAAATATATATAAACTCACTAGGCCTTGGCTTGATAATCTTTTACTTTAATTGTTTAGTGTTTTATGGTATATTATTCCACACACAACCCTGACTAAACATGCATGACCCATTTGACACCCCAAAAATCCTATCCCATATCTTGAGACTTTTACTTCCTTTAGTACATCTAGACATTCTTTCCCACTCTTTGCTCATTACCATGAATGCTCAACTCTAAGGCCCACTTTCCATCTCTCTAAGTCAAATCAATATCACTCTCTAGGGTTTTCCTCCAAAAAACCCTAATTTAGCCTATATGGCTCAACCTTCCTCTATCCCACAAAACTCATGCTCCTCCATTTCATCACCTCACTCGATTCATCTCCAAGCACCCATTTTACTTCCCATATAACACACGTGGCCATGAAACCCTAGTATGCCATCCCAAAACTCTAGCACCTCTCTTTCCTCATACAATGTTATTCATTCATCACTCTTACTTACCATCACCTCTTCCACATGACACATATCCAACACAACCTATGACCTTGAGGCTTCCTTCCCATCTTTTTCCACTCACCATAAGAACCCAAAAATCTCCTTTATTACCAAAACCATCACTTCCCTCAATCCACACCTGATATCATAACCTCACTATCCAACTCTTACACAAGATGACACAAACCCTAGTTTGCTCCCCAAAACCCTAGTACTTCTCCTTTCTTTCATGTCACTCCCTCAACACCCAAATACATTTTCTCACTTGGCTCACTTTTCCTCCATGCTACACCCCTTCCATCTCTTATTCCTTATTCTAACCATTTCCATTAGTTTTTCCCTCCTTTTGCACTTCTCTCACTTAAGGTTTCTTCCCAAAACCCTAATCAAGTCTCCCATGCACCCTTACACCAACCCTTGTACTATTTTTCACATATGGGCTCAATCACCCTAACAATTCTTTCCTTACCTTACTTAATCCTTAAAGCAACTTTTTCCACATAAAAGTCATACTCATGAAAAGGCTAACCATCTTATGCAAACCCTAGACTTTCCGTGCATGCTTTGATCCATTCCCTTAATTTATTCCCATTATTTCTTTTTTTGTCCACCCATAGGTCATCATTACCATTCTCTAGTCAAATCACTTCCCTCACTCTTTTTCATTTCTCTCACAACCACATCATACTACTTAGGATCTCCTATCATGCATGTCATGAGGGGAAATATGACACATGCACAATTTAAGTACAAGTAATAATATCACATTACACATATCATAAATACATTCAACTTACCTACGTTTCATGCTTAACAAGCTACACTACAAGATCAAGATACATAATATATAAAGCACACACATCAAATCAACACACATAGAGCATTCTTAGATACAAAAGGCCTTAACCATATCCTTATCTAAAACAACACCAGGCTTGGAGCACGCTCCTACGCCTCCTTAGGGATTTGACTTGGTTCACCAATAAAAGAGAAACACTAGGGTTAACTTCCCTCTAACCAAAATTATCATTATTTATTACCTTACCCTTATCATAGCATAGTATTAGGGTTAATAATAATAGTAGTAGTTTTATAAGTAAAAGTAGGGGTATTATTCTTAAAGTAGCTAATTTTGCTATTACTAGCCAAAATAAGTATTGGTAGTTATATTGGTCCATGTTAAAGTATTATTAGTAATATTTATATTACTAAAGATAATAACTTTAATATTAACAATAATAATAATAATAATAATAATAAGGATAATAGTGATAATACCAATAATAATAATAATAGTATTAGTAGTACTAAAATAGTGAAAATAATAATACTAATAATAGTAGTAGTAGTAGTAGTAGTAGTAATATAGGTAGTAATAATAACATTAGTGATATAGGTAATAATAACAATAATGATAGTAATGATAATAATAAAATAATATTGTTAATGGTTTTAGTCTTAATAATAATAGTAAGAAGGGTTCTAGTAATCATGAGAATAGTAATATTAGTAGTAATAGGGCCAAGGTTAATAATAATAATGATGATGATGATACTTCAAATCTTAGTAATAATAATGATAGGGTTTCAAATAATCATGTTAATAATATCATTAGTAATAATTATGCCCAAGTTAATAATAATAATAATAATGGTTCAGATCTTAATAATAATAATACTAGAGTCATAAAAATACTAACAACAACAACAAAAACAACAACAACAACAATAATAATAATAATAATGATATTAATACTAATAAAATTATAACAATTACATTAATAATAATTAAGGGTTGGGAAGGCTAGGGCATAACTTAGAGGTGGTGGGTTTCTAGGCTAGAAGAGGGGGAGTGAGAGGGTGGTTGCAGCGGTGATGGATGCTCTGGGTTGAGGGGTGGGGAATGGTGGTGGTGGCACAGCAGAAGGGGCGGCGCAAGTGGTGGTTGTTGTTGTGGCCGAAGGTGGTGGAGAAGGAGGGAGGGTGAAGGAAAGGGAGGCAGGGAGAAAGGAAGGTAGGGTGAGGTAGAGGAGGCTGTGCCGGGTGTTTTGGGAGGTAGGGAAAATGGTGGTTGTAGCGAGCAGCGATGGAGGAGAATTAGCAGTTTGGACAGCCAATTTGGCATGTCCGAGGTGGCTTGTGTAGGTGGAATCAAAGGTATTGGGTGGTGTGGTTCGGTGGAGGGTGATGTAGGGATGAGTTTGACAAGTGGTACAGGCGGTGGTGATGGGCGGCGGTGGTGGTGGAGGTGTCTAGTGGTGGTATTGTAAGGTGAGGTTGATTTTTCTAGGAAAGAAAGGGAGCTCAATTGAGGTCGTGTATGGGGTATTTATAGGCTAATGGGGGTGGATACAATAGAGGAGGAAGAGGACAAGAAGGGCAGGTGTGGCAGGGTCGCCGGCCGGCGGCGGCAAGCCGGTACAGGTCTACAAGGTTGTAGGGGATGTTTGGCTAGGGTAGAAGAAAATGAAAGAAAGGAGGGCACATGTGAAGAGGTACAATGGTGGTTGGGGTTAGAAAAGGAAAGGAAAAGGATGGGGAAGAAAAATGAGGTGGCAGGCTGATGTATGGTGGTTGGCTAGTCGACGTACGGGGTGGTGTAGGTCTTCGATATACATGCATGGGAGGAGCGAGTGGAAGAAGAAATGATGGGTCGAGCTAGCCAGTTTGGGGGAAAGAAAAGAAGAAAAAGAAAGAGACTGGCGGGCAAGGAAAAAATGGACTACATGGGCCTAGGTAGCATGGGGAAAGAAAAGGGGTAGAAGAGTTGGGCTGAGGGGGTGTAGGCCCAAACCAGGAAGGAAATGAGGAAAAAGAAAAGAAGGAAGGAGGATAAAAGGAAAGAAAAAAGGAAAAAGGGAGGAAAAAAGGGGTTGGCTGGGATATTTAGAACATTTTGGTATTTTTTGAATATTTAATAATAATAATAATAACATTTAGTAAATTAATAATTTAATTCCCTTTTTATATTAATTTAGGATATTTTGAATATTTTTCCTAAATTCTATTTTAATTAGAAAAATACCCAAATTTTCTCTAATTAAATTATTTATTATTTTTCTCTTAATTTTGCCTTAAATACTTCCCCTTATTTTAATAAAATATTTTTTTTAATTAAGTTCCCTAATAAATACCTATTTTGAAATAATTTATTAAATTAAGATTTAGGGATATTTCAAAAATACACATAAAAATTATTTTTAATTCACATATCACGATTAATTATCCCATAATCTACAATCATCCTCCTACCTCATGTTAATCTAGCCTAGCCTATTGATAAAACCTAAAAGTACATAATCTAAACACATTAAAATTATAGCTTTAATTATAATAGATAAACAAAATAAAAAATCATAAATTAAACTACACAAAATCACGACTCAATCAAACAAAGAAATAGTGGGAATTGCATTAAATAGATTAAAACATATAAAACAATTGAATGAAACAAAGGAAAGAAAGAACTTAGGAAATTGCAAAAATGCAAACACCATATAAACTACAATCCTTCAATTACAATGCAATGAACTAAATAAATCTAATATAAAATCCCTAGTGGATTGAGAAAGAAGGATTAGAAGTCTGACAATGGTACTCTCGATGATTCTATTTAACCTAATATATATATTATATATAGATAAAAGGTCTTACAAAGAAGATCTAAAATAAGGTAAACATATAACCCATATTAGTAAATATAGGGCACCCATATTTTTTACCCTAATACTATGAACATGGCTAAATTAATGGAGATTGTGGGAGGAATACTGAATAAATATGAGCAATATTTCCATAAATATGGGGGGGGGGATATTTCCCTTCTTTATCTTATCTTATTTGATTTTTTCTTCCCACAACTTCTATTATAGGGTCTTGCATGATGGTACATCCAAATTTCTAGGACTCTAAGCTTTGCTTCTCATATTGTTCTTATATTCCTTATTTATCTATCCAAATTGTCTTGATTCCATCTTTTTCTATAAAATTGTGCTAATAGAGAATACACGAGAAAAAGGGCAAAATCATCATAAAAAAATATAGAAAATTGGGTCAAGATATGCCAAATAATTTCATAAAATATATTCCTATCAAACACCCCTATGCTTGAACCATTGTGTACTCTTAAGCAACACAACCAAAAAAATATGAAAAGTCCTAATTATTAAGTAACATATGACCCCCTTCCAACAAACACAAGAGATATCGCTAATTGATATACACCAAATACACAGGTCTCATTGGGACTCAAAATAGTAAAAATTAAACATGTAGACACTCATTTTTAAACTCATTTGAGGTCAAATCTATCACAACCAAGTCACCATCCCAATCCAATTTTTAAGTCATCAACATGAGCAAATATGAAGTATTAGGCTAATAAATTCTTACTTTAAGCATGTGGGAGCACTCTACTATCATATGTCTTAGGCTTGTGTTTAATCTAAAAAAAACTTACCAATAATAATGATTGACCATAGGCTTGTGATTCTTCTCTATTATCCACTACTTATAAACAAAAGCACGCAAACATCTTAAGGTCTTTTATTTGGTTGTAATAAGGATAGGGTTAAAGGTGGGGTAAATTCTACGATTGTGGTACAATGTCTATCACTAGTGAAGCATAAAACTTTTACAATTCCAACTCTTTATGATTTTCACCTTCAACCTTTTCTTCAATGAATTTTCTACTTCCAACCACCATCTACTGTACTACCAAAAAATACCACAATGCTAAAAAAAATTATTCTTTTTATTTTTGTTGTTTTCTTTTAACTTGAGCCATGATTCACTATGTAGATAAGTTTTACAATCTATTATACCTAAAACAAGGGTTTTTCAAGTATTCCACCCCTTTCTTTTTGCATGATTACCTCAAGTTTTATTTCCCACAAATAATAATACTTCTCTTATCACCAAAAAAAACTAACAACCCCCTCCCCCATGCTTAGAATTTTAACCACATCAATGGCCCATTACCAAATTATGCTCCACTAGCCATAGAATAAGGGACGAGGTAGGATATGGATAAGAAAAATAGGTCTAAAACTCAATGGGGTTATTCAATGGAATTTTTTTAACCGCGAGGTTATTTGGCTAAGTAATTAACAAGAATATAATTGCATCTCTATCATCTTAATGTATGAAAATATTTCATGCAGCCTTGAAGTATATAATGATAAGTGCTAGTTTTACACAACATTGGAGAATATTAAACAAAAATGAAAAAGTCTATTGGATATAAAACTATATCCATCATTAAAGCTCACAATTTTTGTTTCTATTAGGCCTAATATTTTTTTTTTCTCTGATAACTATCAAATTTTCATGTTCAAGTTATTCAGTAGTGAAATTCAATGAAAACATAAAAAATATTTTTCTCTTTTCTAGAAGCATGTTTTATTACAAAAAAAAAAAAGTTTGAAAACATTAGTCACAATTACTTCTGCACATTAAGGCTATCAATAAGAGATTTATTTTATTGTCTATTCACATTGTGTCATCTCTTATGTTATTAATTCCTTCAATTTTTTTCAAATAAAAATAAAATAATTTCACTCAAAAATTTACAAAATGCAAAGCACACTCAAAAAGAACAAAATAAATACAAGCACACTTAAAAAAACAAAAGAAAATAATGTAATAAAATAATAAAGACTAATAAAAATAAATAAAATAAAGTTGGTGCATTCTTATGCTTAGAGTAAGCATTATCCTCAATGACTGAATCATAGAAACATAAAGTAAGGGAAGGATGGGGCTTAACAGTGATGAGGATGAAGGCAAATGATAGGTTAAAAGTTAATATCATACTTCAAAATCTTCCACTCGATGTTGTTCATAGAATGTTTCGAGTTGATGCATATTGATTTTCGATTTTTGACACGCCTTATCACTTTTGAGATAATAATGTAATGATGTAGCACATTTTTATATTCTTTTGGAACTCTAATAAGTTTATCTTTCTATAAAGATATATGGTCACTAACAATGATGAAAAGAAAATTTTAATTATCGCATAAAAAGATATATTTTGGATTATTGAGTAACAATTTCAACTCTACTTTTGAAGCTTTTTCTATAGAGGGCATTTTTTTCCTTCTCATAATATGTAATTCAACACGATCCCTTATGTTTTGAAAGTATAAACATATTCCTCTATTTTTTTATCTAATTCAAATTTATCTATTAACTCCTCATATGATTATATTTTTATTTCCTTTTTAAGAAAAACTTCTATTGGATCATCACTTGTTAATTCAACAACTTATTCAAACAAATTATAAATCACATCCACCATAGAAACAGATTCACGCTTAGCAACATATATCATGGAGTCATCAATATTAAAATAAATCATTTTCCCATCAAATTCCAGAGTAAGGACCTTATTAAACACATCAATTTTAGTTTGAGAGGATCTATAAAGGGTCTTCCTACTAGAATAGAAGAAGGGGTAGGGGATCCATCATCTTGCATGTCTAAAACATAAAAATCAACAAGAAAAAAAGTTCATTCACTTGATCTAAAAATTCCTCTATTACCCTATTAGGATATCCATTAGATATATCGGCTAATTAAATTATGACATGGGTCTATTTAAGGGGTCCTAGACTTAAGGCATTAAATACAGATAAAAGCATGGCATTTATATAGGGTCCTAAGTCTATTATGCATTTTCCATACCTCAAATTTCTAATTTTACAAGGAATGGTAAAAATACCAAGATCCTTACACTCAAGTGGGAGTTTCCTTTATAAAATCGCAAACAAATTCTCCCCCATGCTAACTTTTTCATCCCCTCTCAATTTTTTCTTATAATTGCACAAATCATTTACAAATATTGCATACATATACACTTTATTTATTACATCTATCAAGGAAATGTTTACCTCCACCTTTTTAAAAATTTCTAGCATCTCATTTTCATGGTCTTGTTTCTTAGCCATAGCCAACCGATGAGGAAAAGGAGCAACGAGTTCGTAAAGGTTAGGAGAATTCATTTTAGTTACCATATGATTTTTTTTCTTTAATCTCTTCTTCAACATTTGATGATTCTTTCGCTTCTTGGTTCATCCCTTGGTCATCCTTAATTTTCTTTACACTTTCTAATTGTTTTCCACTCCTAATGGCGATATCACTCACATTTTCATTAGGATTCCTCTCTATTTGACTAGGAAGCTTTGAGGAATTCTAATATTGCAAGTTTCCTATAGAGTATGCCAATTAACTCACTTATCTTTCTAAGTTCCTATGCCCATTTCTTGTTTCATTTTTAAATTGAAGAGTGTTATTAGCTAAAATTTTAACTATATTCTCTAATGACATACCTCCATATTTTTGTGGTACTGGTGGTTGAGGAAGCTAAATGAATGGTAGTTTTGGTTGGTTATGAGGAACAGGATAGAATCCATGGAGGCTTGTTATATGCTTATTGATTTTAATACGATTGTGCTCTTTGATTATTTCTATACCTTAGGTTGGGATGATTCCTCCTATATAGATTGTAAGTTAGGGCATAGGGATCATATTGTGGGTTCCCTTGAGGTCCACCTATCGCATTAACTTGTTGCTCTTCTTGCAAATTAGAGCATGCATCTGTAGCATGACCCACATATGAATAAATTTCACATATTTGAGCCAACCCCCTTTCACTACCTTTTCAACTAAAAAAGTTAAATTATTTAATTTTTCATTAAGGAATATTATACTTATTTCCATTACATGATGAGATAAAGAGGTATTATTTCTATTACCACAATATTGAGAATTCGACATCATATTAGATATTAGCCTTCTAGCCTCAATTGGGGTATTATAAATAAGTGCTCTGCCACTAGAAACAACTATCATTTCATGATATATAGGTGTAACACCTCATAAAAATACTGTATTAATAATTGATTACTAATTTGATAGTTACAATAACTACCACACAATTTCTTAAATCTTTCACAATATTTATAAAAGACTCTCCCATATCATGCCTAATACCACATATTTCTTTTCCAATACTCAGGGCCCTAGATGATGGAAAGTACTTTTCTAGAAATATTTTTTCATATCAATTCAAGTATTAATAGATCCAATATACAAATCATATAACCACTTCTTTATAAAATTAGTTAAAGCAAAGGAGAAATTTTTTAATTTAATTTGATCTACACTTACTCCCACTGGTTTCATCCCATAATAAGATATATGAAATTCCTTGAGAAATTTGTTCGAATCAGTAATGCAGCTTGATATAGAATATCTAGTATCTCAAAAATATGTAAAAATAGGAAGTGAACATATTAGTTCATGTCTAATCTCACACTCATCACATTCATCATGATAATTAATGTAAACAAGATCAGGATTAGAAGTAGGAGTTATGACCTCCTTTAGAGCTTGGTTTGCCATTGATTCTTCAAAGATGTTCTCTACATATCTTTTTGTTTCCTCCTCAGAAGACGAAGAACTATCACTCAAGGGTAATGGAATGGTACGAATGTAATCACCTTTGAGGTAAATTTGCTATGCAAAAATTGATGTAGGATTAACTGTTTGGATTATCAAATTTGTATTTTTGATTACAAATACACTCAAGCGTGAATTCTTGTCAGACATAAACAATAAGATAGATGACACACAATTAAGAGAAGAGATAAATAAATAATGATAATAAAAATTAGATTTGAAATTGTTGGTCCCTAGTAATGATGCCAAATTTTGTTTTACTATCATAGACACTTCAAATTAAACCCTAAACACACAAACAAATAGTAAGTAGCGAGTAAGGATTGATCCCATGAAAACTATAACTTAATGTGTAGGTTTCTATTATCAAATAAATTCCTCAGTTATTAGATTAGGAAAAATTAATTCCTAATAATAGAAAGAAGAAAATAATAATTAACTAAATGATCAAATGAAAATAATGAGATAATAGGGGTTACATGACATATTCAACATAGGGATAACAACTGATCATCAAATAATATGGAAAAGTAGTATTTTTTATGTTAGCTTATAAAATTTGGCATGTGTCCGCTTCCTAGTATCCCCTTATACAAATGAATCAAAGTCCTCTTATAATTTATTGTCTAACCAATTAATAATCTAGGATAAAATGTCTAGATTCAATTAAGGACACCATAATCAATTAAAGAGCAAGTAACTAGAACCATCATTACGGTTAGTTTGATTTATATAGTTCTAAAGATTAATAAGCTAAACTAAATTAATTTATTTAGAATTGAACCAACCTATTTGCTACTTGTGGATACATACGATAATAATTACGGATTAACTATACTATCATAACATTCAATTAACACTCAAATTAACCATGTGACCAAGGTGGATAACAAAGCACAAATCTTACATTGGTGATCAGTATTGACGGTTTATTAATCTAACCAAAATACAAATAACAATTAAGTTTAATTTACATATTATGATTAACTATTTTGTAACTTAGAATTATCCTTCTACCTAATACTAATCTAGCTTAACATATTGATAAAACCTAAAATCGTAGAATCTAAACACATAAAATTTATAACTTTATTTAGAATAGATAAACAAAATAACAAAGCTTGAGTTGAAATACACAAAATCACAAATCAATCAAACACATAAATAATGGGAATTGTATTAAGAAAATTAAAAAAAATATGAAATAATTAAATGGAGAAAAGAAAAAGGAAAGAAAGAACTTAGTAAATTGTAGAACTGTAAACAACATTTGAAATCTAATCCTTCAATTACAATATAATGAACTAATTAAATATAATCTAATAACCCTAATTGATGCAAACAAAGAAGAATGAAGTCAAAAATCTAACGACGGTACTCTAGATGATTCTATCTAACCTAATATTATATATATAAATAAAAGTTAGTAGGAAGTAGATCTAAAATATGACAAAAATATAGTCCACATTTGTAAATACATGGCACTTGTATTTGTGCTATAATACTATACACCTAGTTTGAATTAATGGAGCAAATGATATGAATAACTAGGAAATATGGGGGGGCATATTACCTCACTTTGTATCATCTTTTATTAAGTTTTCTTCACATGACTTCTATTTTAGGGTATTGCATGATGAAACATCCAATTTTTCATGACTCCATGCCTTGCTTCTCATGTTGTGCTTTGTTTCCTTAGTTATCTACTCAAATTGACTTAATTTTTTTATTTTCTTGCAAAAATAGGCCAACAGAGAAAACTCAAGTAAAAGGATTAAATTGTTGGAATAAATATAGAAAGTTGGGTCAAGATACGTCAAATAACTCCATAAAATATGCACCTATCAATCATATTACATATGATTCTATTTGTATGGACGGGCATACTTCGATAGTACTTATTTAAAAATTTGCCAGCAAAAACCCTATTAGGGACAAAAGCATGGCTTTTTTATAAAGTTATGTAAGACCAAATTAACTTTTAGATCATTTCTTTATGAATACCCACTTATAGCTAACTGGTCCGATACCTTTAAACATTGGACTTCTTATCAATATAATTCACACTCATTAAGCATATACATTTGACTATTCCAACTCACCAATCACTTATCTAATGATACTCCATAATAAATTGAGAATAATTATTATTTTAATCCATTATTAGATTCAAATATTTAGGTAAGGATATCACCAATGTCTACGGCATACCATCATACACCGCTTTAAGAATAATTCATGGATACTTCATTTTTTTAGTAGAATCTTTTCTTGAATTTTATCCATATAGACATTTTGACTCATTATAACTAGTTTTTTAATCCTTTTTAATGATTATAGCTTATCTTTTGAGGGTATAGCTCTTTAGATCCATATCACATGTGTAACATCCCCAAATTACCAGCTTCAAAATTTTTATTTTTTAGGAAGTGTTAATTATCAAAATATGGGTGTTACTACCATGCTTAGCATAAATCTTACTCCTTCACCTTTCTTACGCTAATTTCTAAGGCTAAAACAATCCATAACCAAAGTAAAAGAGTGGAAATAGAATAATACATAGAATTTGTGGATAAATATTGTTAGTACAATAGTATAGCCAAAATATATAAAGGGACATAAGAGTCTAAAGGAAAATCAATTAAAACTAAAACTAGCGCCTGAAGCTATGGCAATGGTTTACCCTAACTCTTAGACCCAAAGGCCTACTCTAAAACTAGAACCTCTTCCCAAGGAATCTACTTATCCTTTCCATTCTTAAATGCTTTATGTCACTCTATGGCCCTCATATAATCATCTATAAAATTAGCATCAATACGACTTTTTCATACTAAGTAAGTCATAATACCTCACAAGAGGCGGTATACCCATAGTTCACATAGTCACACAAAATCTAGAAAGATGAATCATAACCACAAACAATATTTATGGAGCAACATATAAAAACATCCAGTCTCAAATTTAACAGTAAAACATAGCAGTCAGCTTCTCATCATTTTAAGGACTAAAGTCATATTTGATTAGTGAAATACAGTTTAAGCATACTAGTAGGGAACTAAGGAAACTCCAAAAAAAATTAAAACAATACTAGGATAGAGAAATAATGCATCTATAGAGCCAACAAATCCAAAACAAACCAAGGTAGGGCACTAAAGTGACTACTAAACCAACAAATCCATCACAATACTAAGGTAGAGCGCTAAGGCAATTACCAAACCAACAAATCAATTTCTTTCATTTTATTTCACAAGAGATAATTCCCATTTTTACTTACTTAGTAGAGGGGTATACAATCGAGCCAGGGAAATGGCGGTATAACTAGTTATATTATTACCCAAAGGCAACATTATACCCTTAACTCAAACCCAAGGACATAGTGGTACGCCTAGTCATACCGAAACACTAGGTAACACAGTATCCTCTCAACCTCAATCACTTATTCCTTAAGTATTGATACCCCTTATAGGGCTTGTAGGTCACCTATAGAGTAGAGTAAGGCCTTAGACTATGGCACAATGACACACGAATAAAAATAATAATAAGGGCTAACACCTCACCTCTAAGGTAGCAACCACTAGAGAGAAACCATTTCCAACTCGAGGTATTTCACTATAAGTACTAATATTTTATGAGGTAATCACATAAGTCACATAGAAAAATACAAAATAATTTTTATTTTTCCATACTTAACCATTTTTCCTTTTATTTCTAACTATTTAGATAAACCCTAAGTTCATAGGTCTATGTTAAGCTAAGTAAAAGCTGAGGTCAACCTATCAAATATCTAAGGCCATCCTAGCATCCAATTATTTATGAAAGATATATTAGGTTAAAATTACTAAAATACCCTTCAAAACCCTTTTATTCATTTTCGTATCAAACAGTATCATTATGAGATATTTTTCATGAGAAGGAAAAAAGGAAACATTCAACATTATTTTAGCACGTACATAATCTTTGCGTTTTGACTATTTACTATATTTTTCACTTTTCATCCATTTAATGGGTTGCACCCACAAAACCCTAATCATGCAACTCTTACATACCACATTTTATATATAACATATACGTACATATTTATACTATAAAACACCATTTAAATAGGAATATTATCATCACAATACATGTCAGCAAATATCTCTAACCCTAGGTCATGTGAATAAAATTTATCATAAGGTATCTCTAATCATGCGCATATCCTTCCATACAAATCATCATAACCCTAGCTACCATGCATGAATAATCATAAGGTGTTTGCCATGAAATTTGAATAATAAACTAATAAGAATGGAAAAAATAACAAAACCTTAGACACGTGGACGTAAAAAATTTAACATATTACCATGCATACAATTTAACATTCACAATCAAGCATACCATCCCTTCAACATGCTATCATTTTATCATGCATGCTATAATACTTGAAAAGTATAAAACCTTATTATGATTCTAGATGTAAACATTCATATTATTTTTTGCAAATAAATTCAACCGTCTAGAGTAATTGGATTTACCATGTAACACCCCGTACCATTAAATTTAATTTTATTAAGCTTATTTATTTTATTAGCGTAATTTGATGTAAACATCTAATTATTTTAATTTCAATTCATTTTATGGATTTATCGATTATTTCCACTTCATATTCAAATTTAATTAATCATTGTCGTTGCGTATTATTATAGATAAATTCATTCACGACCATAATTTTATTTTATTCATATGGCTTCGATTTTTTGTTAAAAATATGTATTTCTATTCTTTCTTGTATTTTGATTTTTAATATTTTAGATTCGTTCTTTATTATAACTTCGTCGTGTAATTACAACTTTGTTTTGGAGTTATAGTTCGTTAACGATATATATTATTTCAATTATAAAGTTTCCATTTAAAATAGCCAAATATATTTTAATAATTTTATCTATAGAAAATATATCAAACTTTAAATTTATTCATTTATGAAGTCGTTGAGATCTTCAGAAAGTTTTAAATTAAAAATATCTTCAAAGCTTATTTATGAATTTTTTTTGAAATTAATTTTTATTCCATTTTACCCTTTTTGTTTACGGAAGATCAATTTCAAAAATTATTTAAATTAATATCGGTTTATTAGAATTTGATTTAAATATTTTCTTATATGCTTTTAAATATTTTCTTTGAGGTCTTATAATGTATTTTTGTAAATAATATAGATTTTAACGTTCGTTGATAAATTCTTCCGAAAATATTTTCAAAATTCTTTATATAGTTCTTATATCAATTTTAAGTTTTCAGGTTCTTAAAAAATAAATTTTAAATAAAATATTCCAACAATATTTTTAGATGTTTAGTATTTATTTATATATGTGTATTTGCAAAAAAAAGAGAGAGAGAGAGAGGTCGCGACCCCTCTTCCTTATCCTTTTCTCTCTTCTTCTCTCCTTCTTTTCTTTTCACCTTCTCCTCATTGATTTCCCTATCTCTGCTCTCTATGTGAGCTAAGCCCCAACCTGCCTCCTCCCTACTCCTCCATCGTCGACCGTCGGCCACAATTACCACCGGCAACACCACCGCAACAACCGTAGCAACGCAAGCTGCGCCACCAAGTCCGGCCACAGCAAGCTATGTTGGTTGTTGACGAGTGGTCTTTGACCTCTGACGAATCTCCCCCGGCCCTCATCTATCTCAGTTTGCTAATTTTGTTTGGTATAAATTTTCGAAAACCTTAACCTTTGTTTTGATTAATTGAGTATGAATTAGCTTATGATAAGCTAAATTGATTGTGTAATTATGTATATGCATGTCGTATGATTGATTTAGAGTGCTTAATTGTAGTGTATTTGGTTGATTTGTTAAAATTAGATTTTTTTTGCCGGGTTATGCCTAAATTTTTTAGATTCACCCGATTTAGCTATTTTGAGTAAATTAATTTTACATTACACTTTAAAATGTATCTAATTTCATGTTGGAACCATCAATTTGAGAAATTTATGTGGAATTAATTGGAATTGGATTTCTAGGTCAAAATCCGTATGTAATGAAATTAGGTTGCACAATTGAGTTGTTTTACTCAATTGATTTTATAATATTCTTAGAAATGTATTTAATTTCATACGAAAGTGTTGATTTGGGAAAATTGTGTCTTATTGCATTTCTAAACATTCAATTCAATTCAATTCAATTAATAAAATTAAACTGAATTGCATTTTCGGGCCTAAAACCATAGACTTCAAGTGAAATTATAGAAATAGTTGAAATGATCCTTATTACAGTCTAACACCTTCAATTGGAAGTAATCGGTTTGAATTATCCGAGTTTGTGTCTTGGGCTTTAAAACTCTAATTTCGGAAACTAGTTATCTTAAATTGGTGATTCATAAGATTGTTTTTTTTGAAATTGATTATTTATATTTATTTAAAATTATTTTGATTGTACTTTTAAGCTATCAATTTGAGATAATAAAAGTTAGTTAGTCGAGTCATAGTCCGGGCATTAAAAACCCTAATTTTCGGAGATGGTTTTGATTTACCAATTATTTTCTTATGTTTCTCTCACTTAGTAGATTACTAGTTTGGATTTAAAATCATTGTAATTTTATTCTTATGTTATAGAGTTAGGTTGGTTCCCTAAAAATGGTTGGTTTGCCTCTTTAGTCGTAAAACCTAATGAGTTAGTCATTTTTCGATAGAAGTAACTTATAATCTATTATTCTTTCTCCAACTTTCCAAACCAATTTAAAATGCCCCAAGTGATATGTGTTAAACTCAATTTGATTAATATTTAATCATAAATCTTAATAGAGCTACGCTTGCAAGTCTTAGGTTTTAGACACATTTTCAAAGAAATATCATTTATGTTTCCTTGTGTTGATTTTATTATAATATTTGAATTATTAATCGATAAGGTAGTCTGTAACCTAGTTTCAATTTCTATCGGTGATCTAAGAAAACTTTCTTTTGGATTGTCGAGCTCTCAATATCTCCCTCTCTTTCTCAATTTGCTTATCTAGCTTCGATTTTAGGTAAGTCATTACTTACCTTTACTTATGTTAGAATTTGAAATGTGTGTCTACTTGGAGTGGAAGGTGATGAGTATGCTTGATTATTTAATTATGCCAAGCATATGTTGTATTATTGTGTGGTGATTATATGCATCTATGAGTTATAGATTTAGTGTGAATGCATGTTACTATGCCTCTTGAAAATTGTATATGTTTCGGTATGTGAAGGGCTGAGTATGATTATGTTGTTAGCATGTCCAGCTAATTACAAAATATTTGGGGATTTTGGAGTCTATTCTAATGCACCTAAATTGTAATCAGTTTAGAAAACCATATTCGTGGTTAAGTATAGATTGAAATTGTATGATACTGCATGTTATATCTTATGCCATGGAATTATTTGTCTCTAATGTCCCTAAAAATTGATTGGCTTTAATGCCACTTGAATTGGTTTGACTTTCATGCCCCTAGAATCGATCGTCTTTAATGCAATTTGGATTGGTTCAGCTTTAATGCTGCTTGGATTAGTTTGGCTTTAATGCTGCTTGAGATTTATTAGCTTTAATGGCGCTTGGCTTTAATGCCACTTGAAATTGATATAATAATGGAAATTCATTGTGTTGATGGATGTGAGCTAAGTGCTATTATGTGGGCCTGATTTATGATTGGTTAAATCATGTAATAAAATATTAATCACTTAAAGTGAAATATCTTGAGTTGTGACTTCTATCACTCAAGGTAGCTATCCGAGTTAGATTTGGTATTCACTTAGTACCATTCCAGTATTTTTCTATTTTGTGATCCCAGGTGCCTTACGAGCTCCGGAGATGCCCTCTTCTACTCTATAGGTATCTCAATATATTTTAGTCCTATAGGGGGTATGCATACTTAAGTGATTAGGTGTCCTATTTATTGGAGGTCTAGTTACGTTTCTGGATGGGCGAGCAAAGGCTAGTACCATTTGAGTACTAGATTAGTTGTTATGATCTCTTTAAGTCTCCATCCTCAAGACAATATAATTAAATGGTTGTGATTATGATAATAAAATATATTAATGAATTATTCACATTCAATGATGGACTTTATGTTTCTATTTCCTATGCATGTCTCTCGGTTGTCTTCTTTACAATAGTGTTGCCATATGACGCATCACTATTTTCAATTATCACATGATCTACTATTAAAATCGCATGTGGGCCTTGTGTATAGAATGATACCTTCTAGGGTAGTGTGTGTTACTTAGCATACACTCATGATTTTCTTGTATGCTTGTACCTCATTTATTGTTATGTCTAGTCATGTATTCATGAGCATGAATCTGTGACCCCATGTTTTGGTGTATGTATCACATGTATAATCGAGCATGAGTTATTATATGAGTAAAATGGTGTATATATTGCATGTATAATTAAGTATGAGTATTGTAAGCTAAATATTGTCATCTCTTATGTGTATCATGTTTCATTCCATGAATTATATAGTCTTGATTTACTCACTATTGGACCCGTATTTATACTACCTTGGTTGAATGAGTCCTGCAATGATCCATTAATGGTGGGGAGCAAACCTCTTGTACAGGTTTGAGATCAGATATTATTTTTGGGTTGAAGGCTTAGTTTGGGAGAGTAGGCAAATCAGAATTTGATCCCTCGAAATTTGTCCTTATTTATCTGTATTTATTTTTGGAAGTTTTCAGGTGTTGTATTAAAATTTTAATGGAGTTGTAATTGAATTTTAATTTCCCATTACTTTAATAAGCTTTTAAAATCCAAGATTATTTCATAGGTTTCTATTGGTTTATTCAGCGATGATTTTATTCGGTGAAATTGTTCACTTGCCATCTGCCTATAGATATCTCCATGTAGGATTTTATCCTTATGGCATAGCTGTTGTTTGAATTTTTGTTAGACATGTTTTAGCCTTGCATCTAGCATGAAATAGATGATAGAATTTATCTTGTATTAGGTGTGGCGGTAACATTCCCCAAATTGTATTTTAGCTTCTACATTAGTCTTTTAAACGAAATTTTTTAGGAGTAAATTTTGGGGGTATTACATACCTAATCCAAGCTTACACAAGAAGAAGTCTTCTCCACAGTCCTCAAGAATTACCTATAAATTTAACATCTAAACACATATGTATTAGCATATAATATTACACAACAATAATACAAAATCACTAAAATAATTTAAGGATCACTAATTGGTTGACAAAGCAAGGGAAATCTAAGGAAAAACTTAGCACCAAGGAAGAAAAGCTTTCAATCCAAAAGGGGGAAGAGCAATGGTTATCTTGGCTGGTGCTAAGGAGTCATGAACTACAAGAATGACTAGTGCTAGGGAGTCTATGAAGGTAAGAAAGGTGAAGAAAAGGGAGTAGAAAAGTTGGCACAAAAAGGGTTGAGGAGAATGTTTTAATATGAAACATGTTTAGTACAAGGGAGATCATTGGCTAAAATGGTTGAAGGTAGAAAGGATAGGATTCAGTAAGTTTTGCTATATATTGGGGGTGGTTTCAGCAAGAAGTGTTGAAGGTGAAGGGGATGGAACAATAAGATTAGCCGATGGTGTGGTGGTTTTCTTGGTAGGAAGAGCCAAACACAAAGGAGATGGTGGTTTTCAGGAGTTTGTGCATGGTTGATGGGTAGGCTTCAGCGAGGGTTACTAGTGCAAGGTGTGTAGGATCAGTGGTGGTGGTTGGTGGTAGGGTAAGGAGTTCGGTAGAGGGTTGTGTTGGAGAAAATAAAAATGGTGGTGGAAGGAGAAAATGATGGGGGGAAATGGCAAGGAAAATTTGTGTGTAAGAGAGCTTGGGGAAGGAATAGGTTGTAGGTTTGCTCGAGAGTTTTTCGCATAATACAATAGGGAGAGGATAAGTGATTGACAAGAGGGTGGCATGTAGGTAAAATAGGAGCAAAATAAAGAGAGGAAAACACAAGGGAGAGGGGATGTGTGGTGTAGATAGTATACGGTGATGGTTCTTAGGATGAAGGTATCAGAGTAAAGGAAGTAGGGTGATGGTAAAGAAATTTATAGCACTGATTAAGGGATAAGTTAGGGTAAATATCTAGGTGATAAAGTAGGACAAAATATTTGGGCAAAATTTATTAAGTTATCAGGTTAGGTTTACTTGACGAAATGGATATCGGTTAAGACCCAACCTAGATTTAAATTTTGAATACGCATCCTCTAGGAAATTTTAACCTAATTAAATTTTATATCTAACAAGCCATAAAAATATTAAACATATTAACAATATTTTTATCACCATTTATCCTAAAATAATTATTACAACAAATACACATAATTATTTGTTATAATTAGGGTTTTTGAAAATGGGGTACTCCAATATGCTTTTTTGTGCATTTGTACTATACTTACTATTAACTTATTTGAAGTTAACATTAGGATTTCTATGTGAATTGAAAATTTATTCAAGATGCATATGAATTTCATAATTTATTTCCCATGATAAATTAACCATAAACATCATCAAGTGTAATTTAATTTTTTTTAGGTCCATATATCACGGAAAATGTCTTCTAAGTGATTGCTTCATTGATGATCTTAGTCACCTTTTCTCTCCTCCTATGGTTGAGAAAGCTAATATTCCCAACATTCTTTGTGACTTAATTTCATATTCATGGGAGAGCGCATGCACATATAGACATATCTAATTTTTTTAAAGATAAACATGATATTCATTTCAATTGACATGTCTTAAGGAATAATGTTATATGCAAATGGTACGTACCAAAAATCTATACATGAAATATCACTTCTATAACTTAATATCAAGGTTCTAAAATCCTAATCATAATAATAATAAAAACTCTACTAAGTTTTTCTACTTCCAACTTGAATCAATGATATTATATTATCTTAAGTGGATGGTTATTCAACTTTTGTATTAATGCAATAATATTAGTTGTAAAATATAACCTGTGACCTTATATTGATACATCATTATATATCATGGTATATGTATTTGGTACACATGTGTCTTCTTAAAATACATAAAGGTAGAGGAGAGTTTGTATTTATCTACATCATAATGGCTTGATTTTAAATTTGTTAGGAATAATATGTTTTTCATATGATATCACCAATTAAAATAATATTCAGGATTCTAAGTGGGTGATAATGCAATTTTTAATGTTTTTTCTATTATTTTTTTACTAACTCAATCTCATTTCTTATGCCACAAAGATAATACTTTATGGTTTACTAACTCTAAGATAGTTATAACTTTTAGCTTTACTAACTCTAAGATAGTTATACCTTTTTGCTTTTCACATATACTAAATTCACATATGGTGCATTTATCTCCAGCTTACTTCAAGCCAATGTTGATGGTAACATTAACACCAACACTCATAGGCTATAGTAAGTTGTCTAAGGACTTAGCTATAATATTATGCACAATTTTACTATATAACTTTTTCTTCTAAAAATCCTTTAATTAGATTATCATGTCACATATACATATGCATTATTGCTAATTATAAGCTCATAAAATATTTCATCTTTAAAATTGAATGCACAATGGCATTTCAATTGGATAGATTGACCTTCTATAATGTATTCGGGTCTATGAGATTAGAATCATTTAGCCTCTACCATTAAATTACTTATATGAAATGGAAAATTTCACATTTCAACCATTAAACTAATAACTAAATAAAAAGCTTCAGATTTCAACCATCAAATTGCTTAATGGATAGGAAGCTTTATTATTCAATTATCCAATGCATATACTCATAAAACTATAATATAACAGGGAGGCTATTGTAAATACTCAAGTCATTACGGTGGTGGAGGAAACTTAACTATCATAGTTTTTAACCAGTATAAATGATTAAGTAAGTGCATAGTATCATGAATAAGTGACTAACAAATGATGCACGAAGCCATCATCACTAATTTATGCTTATAACAAATATTTTAATTATTGTAAAGATTAAAATTGTAAAAAATAAATTATAAGAATTAAAATTTCATAAATCAAAAATGTAAAATTAAAATTAGTGCTTGGATTTATAGACCGCCAAATATTTTAATCCTTAAGATTGGCATGCACTTGAGGTATTTGAATCTATCTGATCTCCATGATCGGTACTACATAAGTCTTGAAAGTCTTTCAACTATTTGATCTTCTTGATCTAATTACATGGAAATTATTCAACACCTTTTAATCATTCAATCTTTGCCATAAATTGAGTATAAGGTCTTTAATACCATTAAATCATTGGATAAAGCTTTCGGCTTTCACTTCAAATTGTTTTAATATCCTTCTGTACCTTAGGAGATTCATGCATCTACCAACACTTGTGTAATAATCCATTTTTTACTTTAGATAACTGAGAAAAATTAGTCACTCCAGTGGCCCACCACTAACTTTAGTTAATAGAAGTTTGCACTATATTCTCCAATTAATGTTAGGTGATTATGTATGTATGTATGTATGTATGTATGTATGTATGTATATACAGTGATGAGACATAATGCTATATATCCATCACTTTTATGTACATAGTGATGAATCAATCTATCACTTTTAAATTTATGTAGTTTTATTAATGTTACCACTTTAAGTGGTTATCCGTTATCTTCAAGTGATGGAGATCTACGTATGGTGATGGATGGTGTGGTCATTAATCCATCACTTTTGATTAGAATTGATCATACAAGCTCAACTTTGCGCCTATTAAATAGGAGGCTTTTAGCCTTCTATTGTCCTTTACCTCTACCATCTATCTCATAATTGGAAAGGATGTCATCAATCAAGATAGATATAATCAAATAAAATACATATTTATAATATATACAATTAGAATCAATAAAAATATCAATAAGCATAATATTAAAACAAAAGGGAGAGAAAAGTGAGATTCCATTATTCTAAGTCAATTATAGATCATTCTATATCTTCATTAAAATGTTTGATCAATCCATATTAAGTGGGGGATCAATGTCCTTGAAATTTTCTTAATTGCAAAAATATGTCACATGTATGAAATTTCATATGCCTGCAGAAATTAAGATCTCAAATAAGAAACAAAGAGGGTAGGTTAGTCCTCTATGACACATAATAGTTATATCTATATAAAATGATAAGCAATGAATTTAGGCCATTCCATCTTATTAAGCACAAGTGGGATAACCCTAAAACAATGTCACATCTCCATATTAATTAAACTTTACATCAATTCCATGGTCATTGGTTTATGGGCACCCTATTATCCCCAAATAAGATCAATACAAAAGTAGAAATTCTTTATTTAGAGAAAAATCATGTTGATAATGTATTGTGATGTTGAATAACTCAAATAGATATAATAAGACAAGATAATGGAGAAGAAAGGATAGAGTCTCTTATTCATTCATACATACGAGTTCTTATATATATATTATTCATACTTATTAAATTCATTAAAAGAGTGAGTTATAGAAAATGAAAAGTGGTGGAAGAGACGAAGAGTTGGAAGATTACAATTATAATGAAGAAATCTATTACAGTTGATGATAACAATGAAAGTATTATACCTAGGATTTATTAAAATACACATTCATAAATTATAAATTAACAGCATGTAAAACAATATAATATTTCTTCCATTTTTTGATTTATTAATTCTCTAGCTTTACTTTTAGTAAATGAATGAAAGTTTGAATGGTGATCGATGACATTTGTTAGACAAACCTTCTTATAAAATTATTCTCTCTTTCTCTCTCTCTTATATACTTCTTTTAATTCATTCGCATATACGATGTTTAAGGTCCATTAAAGTATATTTTCAATACTATAGTGTACTTTTTTCTTAAATCCATCATTCAATTTCTTTATTTTATGATAAAAATATTTTAATGCTAATAGGTTTTTATAATACATTTATGGTTGATATCACCATCAAAAGATAATAAACTATTAAAAAATACTATGCCTTCTGTGATTCAAATACATTATTACTATTTATTTGCTAGTATATTGGATATGTATTGGCGACGATAGTCATCATCCACATCTAATAATTGATTAAAATCAATTATGTATTATATGCTGACTCATATTTTGTTTAAAATAACATTTGAAAATTCTTGAGCATTGTGTAGAAAATTGTTTTAAATAAAATAAGAATACACGATGGTTATACTTAAAAACCGTCATGTATACCACATGCAAAATAGAAAATACATAGCTATTTTGTGTCCCAACCATCGTGTATTTTCTATGGCATGGGTATACACAGCGGTTGGAACGCAGAACCACCATGTATTGTCTATTAAACTTGCGGTATGCACGGTGATTTTAAGTACAACCATCATATACTTTTTCTTTCAACAGTCTAAATGAGAGTTGTTTAAAGTATATACAATGTGTTTGATTTATGACTATCGTACATATTAAATATACACGACTATTTTTCTAATTAAACCTCAATATAAAATATGACACCAATAATTTTTCAACCAACTTTAAATAATTATATGATAGTTTTTTAAATCGCCATATATAGTATATACCGTGATTGATTAGATAACATTTATAAACCGCCCCGTATATACTTTTTTTTAATCGCTTTTTATGAGTTTTTTTATAGTGATGTAAATAAATAATATATTTTGATGAATAAATTTATTTTAATATTCTTTAACTGCCAATTCAAATATTAATATTTCAAATTTAAATGAAGGCTAAAAAAATATTAATTTTTTTATATACATAAGATAACCTAAGCTAACTTTAAAAAAATTGCCAAATACAAATGATAAAAACTTTAACATTTTATTAACCTTGACCGACCACCGACCAAACAAATGTTTGACTTAAAATTATCCTAAAAAGTACTCCTTTTGAAAATAAAATACTAACCAATGATATCACCGAGCATTAAAAGTAGAAGAATAATGTCATCGTATAAGATATGTATATTGGTGTATTAATTTTATTTTTTTTAAATAATTAAGTAATACAAATTAATAATAATACAAAATAAAATAAAATTAGGAAAAAAATGTAAATCTTTTTTATTATTATAATAACAATAATAATGATGATTATAATAAAAATAATACTAATAATAAATTTATTATACTTTTATGCCATAATTCTTTTATAATATATTATTATTAGTTTATGTCATTTAATTATTAAAAAAATTAGAATTAATATGTTAATATATATACTTTTAAAAAAAATTAAATTTTAGTTTGGGTTTAAATTTTGGATATATGAGCACTACTCGAAGGAGAAGGTACTCCAAAACAGCTTTGCTAGGTTAAGGAAATAAAAATTATTCGAGATTCACCGGTTCCAACACAATAGATTCTCTTGGTTGGGCTGATTCCTTTGGTTGATTATCTAAACATTTCGTTTATAAATATCTTAGGTCTTATCATCTATATTTATCGATATAGATATATCAAAGCTACAAAACACAAAGAATTCCAATTTTCCGCCGAAAGGTTCAATCTGTCTCCCCAAGACACCTGATTATGGTGGGGCATTAATGCATCTAAATGCTAGTTGTGAACGTTGAGTTTGTGGCTGAGAAGGCTAGTCCTTTGGTTAATTGATTAAACATTCTGTCCATAAATATCTAAGGCCTTATCATCTACCGATATACTTCATCCTTGCAGTAATATTACACCCGTATAAACAAAAGTTATTACAAGATTAAATTTTTATACAAAAAAAAAAGTTATTATAAAAAAAAAATCAAACTTACTTTTAAATTTTATTTTTATATTATCTACACATTAAATATCTTACTGTTTTTAATAAAGGATATAAATAAAATTTTAAGACTAATTTTATTAATTAAAAAAAATATATATAGAAATTATTAAAATAATTTTTTTAAATGAAAGGAATATATAAAATTTAACTATTAATATCTTTTAATAAATATTTATAAAAATTATAAAAATATAGTATTATAAAAATAATTTATAATACAAATATAAAAATTATATATTTAGATTATAATGTATTATAATTTAAGGGAAAAAATAATACTCAATTTTTTTTTTCAAAATGCATAATGTTGTATAAGCACACACACAAAAGGGATATAATTATAAAAGGTGAAACCAAAAACTACGATTTCCCCCAAAATATCCAATCCCCCCTCCCCCAACAAAAAAGCATCAGATTATGGCGGTACATTGATGCATCGGTATTCTACTTTCAAACGCGGCAATTGAGAAGCCTTCTTAATAATCATTTCGTTTGTTTAGCCATATATGTATAGAATCACTAAAAAGAAAGAAAAAGGTAACGATTAATCTTGATGAGAGTTTTATAATCTAACTTAATATATTATAAAAAGAATACTAAATGGAGAATCGAGCTAAGAACGACAAGAAGCTGCACGAATGATGAAAGATGACAACTCGCGTTTGATGTTTTATAGATAGAGTTAAGCATGCCAAATCAATTAATGGTTGGTAATGAACCTATAGAATCAAAGCACGACAAGATAAAATATATCTGCTGAGTCGGAAAATGTTAAAGCATATCCAAAATAAATTGCTCTAATTTTATCTAAGTGAGAAAGTTGGTTATTGAAGTTAGGGATATGCATTGATTCAAAACTAGATTGGATGGACGGACATGACTCAAATGTCTAGATTTATAGAAAATAGATATCAACAATCAGGCTTATTACAAACCTATCCTAATTGGAATTAACTAAGTCCAAAATTATGTCTAAAAAATCTAAACTATTTTTTTAAATAAAAAAAACACTTTAAAATTAAATTTCATCACAAACTTATGGGCTATATAATTAAAAATAGAACTTTTGTTCTCGTTATCCTTTTTTTTTTGTGATACGTACGATATAGATAACAACCATGGTCATCAAGGCTAGACCAACTCACAAGAAAGTATAAATATTATGAATCACTTCCTTAATTGTATAGGAAAAATCCCTCCTAGTAAACTTAATCTAAGAACGTATTCTAACTTTAACGAGCAAAATCAACCATCTACTACACACTTGGTAATTATCAAACATAACTTTGTTCCTGAACTTCCAAATAACTCTTGTAATCATAAAAAAGGTTGCATGCCAAATTTTCCCCCTCAAGCCTATTCTTCTAACTCCTAACCAAGCATAAGCATGCTCCTCAATAGAACTTGGGATTTTCTCTATAAAGTCTCATTATCCTATATTTGATGTATGCCTCATTTTAAACACACAACATACATACATTCTTAGCTTTTATCATTTTTGCCTTGATTTGGCATTAATATCAAAGTTCAACATAATAATTAACAACCATCAAGCATATATGAGAGATATTTAATACCAGAAAATATTATTTGGTAGCCTCAAATCTAAGTACCACTGTGGACGAGAGGGGTGTGTACCAACCTCTTGGGTCCGAACAAAAAAAAATTAGTATTGGACTAGATGTATCGAATGCTTGAATTTAAATAAAGTTATATACCGATGACTGAACCAAAATCTTATAGATCATCGCCGAAAGCCAGATTATTAGGTTCAATCTGGTTTTATTTTTAGGTCCATAGTACTTGTTACGCATCCTTAATTAGAGCTATCAATTAGATGGCCATTTTGTACCTTTTTTTCCCTTCAAAATTGTTAATTCAACACAAAATAATTTTACTCCCTCCATTTTACTATAGAAATCTATAATTTTTTTAGTACAAATATTAACAAATATTAAAATTTAAAATAAATGATATATAAATTAATTAAAATATTTGTATTGGAACTTACACAATTTTATCATTATTATGAGATATGTTAATGAATTAGGAGAGGGTAAATTAAGATGTATAATAATAATAATAATAATAATTTATTAGAACTTAAAAAATTATTTTATAAAATAAACATAAAAATTATAGATTATCTTTTATAAAAATTATAGGATTCTTTTTATATGGTCCAACAAACTTTGCACTGCCTTTCGTCTCATTAGACACATCACTGTGCTGCTAGCCTACTATTGTCAGTCCACCACAACGACCATAATCATTATTGTCAATCAGTGTGCAAAATCAATCAGTAAAAAAAAATGAGCTACAAATGCGAAACCAAAAAAATCAACAATTATCGAGAAAGACTATACAAAGATATTGATGCTTAATAAACCTTCAATTACGGGAAATTTACATCAAACTTGAAATTGGAAATGGATCCCTCAAAAGGGGGGAATGGAAGAAGAAATGGGCAATCAACAAATCGCAAAATTAACAAACACTTCAAGCAGAGTATAGTGGCAACGATATGACATGGTAGAGGAAGGATGGCGATCAAATTGAATAGTTGATTAGTAGATGTGTTGGAGATGGAGAAGAAGTCATTTACGATGTCCGGGCAACATTGGGAGGCAGCAATGGGGAGGTTGGAGAAGGGATGGAGACAATCAAGCCATAAGAAATAGGTATAACACCTCCAAATTTACTAAAAAAATTTATTTTTTGAAAGTATTAATTACAAAAATAATAGATGGTATTGTCATACTTAGCATAAGTCTAGTTTCCTTATCTTCTAATGCCATTCAAAACAAATCATATCTAAAATAAGCAACAAAGAAGAAGAAGAAGACAATCACATAAATAAAAGTTATGAATAAATAGTCTTTGTACAACCACGAATCAAAATACAACAAGGGACATAAGAGTGTAAAGAAAAACCTATCATAATAAAACCCAGCACCTGAAGGTACAATACCATTTTTCCCTAACTCTTAGATCCATATGTACATTTTGAGAATGGAATATCATCTCAAAGACTCCACTTATTTTTGTCACTCGTATACGTTGTGTGTTACTTCATAACCTTCAAAAAAGTCAACTACAGGTGTAGTATTAGTACGACTTCCTTGTACTAAATAAACCATAATATCTTATATAAGGTGACATGCTCATATTTCACATAATCACATAATGATATGAAAAATTCTCAAAACAAAAAGTACACGCCACAACAATACATGCTAATTATGGGTTAATATCCTTAACCACAACATCAAAGTCTCATGCTCAGTAGCCAATCATACTTAACCAATTCACATCACCTCAAAGTACACAATAGCCATATAAAAATATATGACCATAATTGACTAATCAAATCAATTCAAAATACCAAGGTAGGGCACCAAACCAATTCATCAAACCAAGTAGCACACATAGATAACTACCAAACCACAATAATCCTTTTTATAATTTTACCCAATAGCTAATTTCGTTTTTAATTATTCGAGGGGGGATACAAGAATCACTTGGAGACATAAAAGTATACCGATCGTAGTGGCGTACAACGAATCACGATAACTCACAACCATCCAAGCTAGAGGCATAACAATACTCTGATCATATTGGTGCACAAGGCAGCATAATACCTTCCAAACCTAGAAAATATAATTCTTGAGCATTGATATCCTCAATAGGGTCTGAATGTCGTATATAGAGTAGACTAAGGCCTTATTAAGGCTCAACGGTTCATCTGCAAACCAAAACAAACTGAGGGCTCCTACTTCACCCCTCAGGTAACTAACCCTAGAGAGAAATGATTCTCAAACTTAAGATCTTCCACTTTACATATTAATATTTTATAAGGTGATCAAAAATATCACATATTGCACAATAATTCTCATTTCCATACTTCACTAATTTTCCTTTATTTCAAATTATTAGAGTAAATCCTTAGGTTATCAATCTATGTCAAAGTCACAAATCAATACTACTATGAACCTGTCAAAAGTATAAGACCATCATATGTCAAATTATTCACATTAGGCGTATTAGGTTGAAAATGACTACAATGTCCTCAAAACCGTAATTTCACCATTATCATCTAATTTTATACCAAACATTATTATTACGAGCATTTGCCATGAAAAGACTCAAAGACAATGGTTTATGATATTTTAGCACGTAGGTAATTTCTAAGATTAAGCAATTGACCATATTTTCCATTATGCGGGCCTTTAGCAACCTACATGTCCAAATCCTAATAATGTATTTCTAACATGTCATATATTCCATGAAACAAATACGTATAGGTTTATATAAAAATTTCATATTTAAGGTAACAATCATAATAGATTAACCCAAATTAGGCTTGTGTACAAACATGCTATATTTTTACCCTAGTTGCAATATATAATGATAATTACGGAACACTTAACCTTATATATATATATCACATGAGTAGATCTCATATTAAATAATAAGTTGAACACATACTAATTATTTAATATCATACTTTTAGTTCGCACATTTTCATAATACTTGTATACCTATTATAAAAAATTTTAGCATATAACACATAAATATATCCCTTCAAAATACTAGATATAAATCGTACTCTAAGCAACATAATAACCTTTATGTGTCACCACGTAATTTCACATTTTAGTATAAGGATATGATTACATTTTATTCAAGCAAAAAAAAGTAAGATTTACCTAACTAGTATCCACTCAACCTCTTCAAACCCCTTACATCAAAACAAACAAACATGTTAGCCATTTAATCCAACACCATCAACTAATTTACAACAATCAAGCATGCTAAGTTGTGTGAGTTTACCACTTCACCAGGGAAGAAGGTAGAAACTCACACTAGGAAGGAAGGACAATGATAGGAGTTCACGCAAGGTAGGTTGGACGAATATCACATGGGAGAAGAACGGTCGTGTGGGGAAAAGATTGAAGGCATGATCTTAATTGTAACGTATGCACGAGTTGAGGAGGACGAGCACACACGGGCATCCGAGGAGAAAATGAGGAGAGAAGCGCACAAGTGTGTGAGGATAAAAATGAAAGAGAGAAGTGCATGGGTTGTGTTCATGCTGTACAAGGGGTGCACAACCGTACCCCTCAACAAAAAATAGAAATAGAGCATGATGGGGGAAAGAAAAGAGATGGTTTAAGGTGTTGATGATTGGACTATGATGAGGGGATCTAATGGGAAGGTGGTGATTGTGGTTTATGGGAGAAAATGGTGGTGCTTGGTGGTGAGGTGTTGCAGTGATGGTTAATGGTGGTGGGTGGTGCTGATTTGAATGAGCACCAAAAACACAAAGAAGAATAAGAGTAAAGAAGGTGGTCGATTGAGCTGAAGGAAAGCATCAAGATAAGAGGAGGGGGAGGCTTATATGAACAATGGCATGAGAATGGAGAAAGTAGACATACACAAGGAGAACATGGGGCAGAGGCATGGGTAAGCAAGGGAAGATAATGTGAAGGATAAATACGGGCCAAAGGAGGTGGGATATAGAACATACTACACACACTAGGGTAAGGATGCTATTAAGAATAGCTAAATTAGGGGGCAATATTCGGTTAGTAAAATTAGGATTATTCAGTAAAGTAGATATAGGTTGGCATCCCAACTATGGTTAAAACTAATAACCCAAATTTTATCTAAAATTTAACCTAATTAAAATTATATATATAGTATGCCAAAATAATATACATAAAAATATATTTAACACAAAAAATCCTAAAATAATAATTATAACTAATTAAATATAATTACCAGTTTATAAGTAGAGTTTCTACAAATAGAGTATTACAATAAGGATGGATTTGGGGTTGCTTTGTTTAGAAAATGTGTATTTAACTTGTGTATTCATCTTATTAACTTTTTGTAAATAAAGAATGTATATTTATTCGTAGAAGATGTGTATTTTTATTTTTAAAAGGCATGCATTTATAATTATAGAATATGTATTTGTCTTATAAAGATGTATATTATATTCAATAAGATGTATATTCATAACACATATTCTTCCCACGTTGTTTTTATAAATAATGCATGCACATTTATTTATAGAAAATGTGTCTTGTGTAAAAAAATGTATATTTTGTTAAATAAGATGTGTATATAAAATTATAATATGTGTTTTGTTCAATATAAGACATACATTCACAACTATAAGCTATGCATTTATAAACAAAAGATTTATATAATAAATGTAAATATCATTTGTTGTCTTGTAAATAAAAGATTTATATTATTGTTGGAAAAAATGTACATTTATAATTGAAGACATGCTTTTGATTAGATATGACGTGTATTATTTTAAAAGAAAGTTTAATAAATTTATAATATTATCATATTATTTACTATTATTTTAGGATAATGTGTTTTTTGCTTTGAAAAACGTGTAATATGTAATTTTTTATATAAAAATAATACTTTCATTTTAGTAGAAATATATATTTTTTCAATGTATGAAATTTATAAAATTATCCCAGACATGGTGGAAATTGCGGTCTTAGCACTACACACTGAAAATTAGATCACGTAATGAGACATTAATTTATTTTAATAAATTTTTAAATAAATTTGCCCAATAGCTTGAGTTGGTGCCTTCGTGGCGTTGTTACCCTTTTCCCTTCTCTGTTCTCGATTCACCTATCTGAAGGGTTAAGATAAGACACTTCGGAGACAGGCAATGATTCTTTAACGAAAATGAAATAAAAAGGGACAAAGTAGCGGCGGTGGTGTCCCATCCTTTTCATGTGCAGTGTGCGCTCATTTTAATTCATTCGCTCATCTTCAAACTAGGAATTTAAGGAGTAGAAAAACACGCCGCCGCAAGCTTTCGGACTCGGATGTAAACGGGACGGGTTTGGTTTGGGTATACTATATTCGTATCTATATCCAATAAGAAAATCTGTATCCGAATCCGTATCCGTACTTGAACGGGTATTCGCTAGCACATTCATATCTATATCTGTTGGATATCCATTACCCGACGGATTATCCATTTATCCGTTAATGGATATTATCCAACGGATAAATCCATTACCCGATGGATAAACTCATTTATAGATCTCATACCCGTATCTGTACCCGTATTTTAATCCATCATCCATATCCGTATCCATTTTATTCATATCCGTTTAAATATCCGTCGGATAAAATCCGTCGGGTTTTAAAATCCGTCCCGTTTACATCATGGTGTGTGCATCTCTACGTCTCTTTCTTTGATAAGTGGTTTTATTTTCCGTAGTTTGAAATTGGTTTTTTTTCCCGCCCTTTTTCATTTTTCATATAAGGGAAGCAGATACCTTTATATAACTCTTGAAATTTAATCAGATGGCTATAAGACTCAATAATATAACATTAAAATATACTATCTTATCAATCTATATCCCACCATAAATAAATAAAATATTTACTTAATTAATTATATTATTAATTAAATGCTAATTTCTATTATTAAAAAATATTTTTTAATTTTAATAAAATGATAAAATTATAATTTTTTTATTTACACATATTAACATATTTTTATCATTTTAATTAATTACAAAATTAATTATCTTCTTGATAATATTTGTATAATATTAATATTAAATATTAAAATAAAAATTAATATTTTAATATTTTTAATTTATGTTGTGTTGGCTTAATTAAATTTTATTTTATATTATAAATGTTTAATATGGTTGTTCTGTTTTGGAGCAAAATTATTGCTTCAGTTCAAATAATTGCGCCTGCTTGTGTTTATTGATCTTTTTGCTCCACTGCTGTCAGGTTTTGCGTCGAAGCATGGGGTGCAAAAAAAGTTTTGTTCCTTTTGTTGTGGATGATCTTAGAGTATTACCTTTTAGGGATGACAATCAGATAGATTTTATCCGAAATGCGACAGATTTTATCTGTTTGATGCATAAATGGATATGGATACGAGTATAGAGGAAGATGAGAAATATCTGTCGGGTTTGAATATGGATATGGATAAGGAATCATCAAATCCGTACACGTACCTGCATCCGTTTATCCAATATAAAGTTATATTTTTACCTTCATTTATATAACATTAAGTATATTTTCTAAGGCTAAAAGTAAAGATATGATTAAATTTTAACAATCTAAGTATATAATTCTAACATTAAATAATTTTTACTTTATACTTAATGAGTTTTATCCAAAACTCGATGGGTTTTACTCGATCGATATGTAAACGAATATAGATAAATGGATATAGATGAGGGAAAAAAAAATACTCACCGGATTTTAATACGGATATGGATGTAAGTTTTCTTATCGAATTTGGATAAAGGATAGAGGGTATCCGATCCATTGCCATCCCTATTACTTTCTAACATGAAACAGTTTGGTTGAGTCTTATATCATGAACTTAATGTTTTATTTGATTTTTGAAAAGTTTTAAAGAAAAAATTAAAATAAAATAATAATTTTTTGTATTTGGTTTACATAAATTAGTAAGATAAAAAAATAGTGATGAATAAATTTTTAAATATTAATTATTTGAATTTCTTTGAGGAATGTTAAAAAAAAAGTATTTTTATTTTATTTATTTTTCCTCAAAATTTTATTAGAATGAAATGAAGCCTAAAATCATTTTATAAGGTGCGGTGGTGATCATTTTTTTTTTGATAATTTTATAAACATTATTAAATTATATGAGATTATTTTTTAACTTTATAAATTTTATTTAGATATATAGAATTATTTTTATAATGTATAATTCTTATATTTAGATACATGGTTATTTTTATAATTTTATATTTTATACTTCTGGGCATGGAGCCATATTTATAAATTTTGTATTTTTTTTAATTTTTAACATATCCTACAAATATGATAGCATAAAATGATTATTTTTATAATTTTATAATTCTTATTAATGTCATGCAACAATTAAGTTCATTACATAATTTCTTTATATTTAGTCCTAGAAACATTTATATTTATGACATGTAATATATAGGTTCATATTATACAATAATTAGACCTATCACATATTTTTTTAATTTTAAATTTTATATAAATAAGATCAATCTAAAAGTTGTTTAGATTCATCAAAATAATATATATATATATATATATATATATATATATATATGTATATTGTCTTTTAACCTCTTCATGATTTCATATTTGTGATATGCATGCAATCAATATTTAGTAGCAAGGTGTTAAGATTCAAAAACTCTAAAAAACTAATTTGAGTAGGATCATTTTTTTTAAATGAAAATAATAAAGAGATATGATTAAGATACATATATTTGAAGGCAATATAGCAATTTTATGTTAAGAATGCATAAAGGATGAGATGAAAATTATTTGATAAAATATAATGTATTTACTACCATTTTTAATAATGAGTATATATATATATATATTAAAAATCTCATATAGGCTCTATCGATAAAAGATCACCCTAAAAAATGTACCAAAACGAGGTAAAATGGGAGCGTATTGGGCCACGTGAGGGGACAAAGTTGTTGTCAGTCAGGCTTGTAAGCAACACGCATAGGCATCAGGCTGGCGCACTTGACGGGTGTCAACTTTGCCCCTTGGCAACTTGATGGGCCTCGATTTCCCCACTTAGTACACCTAAAAAATTTAAGGTAACTTCAAATTTGAAGAAAATTTTTATATCTAGAAACCCATCCTCAAATTTGATTACCTTTTTTTTCTTCCCCGCCATTGTAGATGTGCTTATATATAATGCTTGGATCAGAAAAATGCTAAAAGGCCCAATATTACTTCATTCATGATGTAGTAGTGTTCTTATGCTAAAAAGATTCCAATGAATCCGTCAGCTTTCTCGATTGAATGGGAGAACAATAAGAGATTGGTCCTTGTCTTGGAGGCCAAGCAAAGCAATAGATGGCACTATACACGATGACAGGTAGGGTTGCACATGAACAGAGTCGGCTCACTAATTTTTTGGGCTTAACTCGTTAAGGGATAGGCTTGACTCATTAATTTTGCTAAATGAGCCTTAAAATAAGGCTCAAGTTTGTTTAAGGTGCAAAAGCTCATAAGCTTAGATTGTTTACCACAAAAGCTATTGAGTTGACTCGACTCAGCTAATTAAAAACTTAACTCATTTATAAATGAGTTGAGCTTGAACCTCATTTTTAGATTATTTTTTTGCAACCCTAACGATGAGGCCAAAAATAACGATAAATAAAAAACATCAACGTAACAAAAAATAAAAATAGAGATGAAAAAAGGGGATATATATATATATATAATAAAATAATCATAAATAAACATTGAGCAAGTAAAATAATAAAATATTGAATATTAACTATATTAGAATTCTTAGTTATGTTTTATTTAAGTTATTCTACAAAAATATGGTTGAGATTTTTTCTCTTTCTACTTTTTATTATTATTCTTTGATAGACTTTCCATATAATATATGTATTTGTTATATAAATTCAATAGGTCAAAATATCTCCAACATTATACAATTAAAAAGAAACACTAACACTATTTAAGAGAGTGATGTGTCTTTTTTTCCACACTGTTTGGATTTACTTCTCTTCGGCCTCTGTCCATCTCAACTCCTCTTACCTCGTACCTCTCTCCTTCTCATCCATCTCCATTCCTCTCTAATTTCTTATCATATACATTAATTATAGGTGTCCATAGAAATCAATTAGCGAAGGAGCTAGAGCTTTAGAGCTGAAGTTGATTTGTTCAAAAATCAAAACATAAGTAATAGCAACATCTGTGATTGATGTTAGCAGAAAATACCAACAATGGTTATCAATGGAAATTTACGTATGTATATAAGGTTTTATCATATGATCTTGTTTTTTTTTGTCTTCTAAAATTTCTGGAATCACATCTCAACGTGTCCCACCTCATGTTCTTTATCGGGAATTTTTCATGATGCAAAACAATTGGTTGGTGCCATTTTTGTGTATATATGGATACATTTTTGTTCCTATGCCAGCTCTCATGTTGGTTATCTTACCAAAAAGTGATTTACCTAAATATTCTATGCAAATGACCTAATTTTTTTTATGTGATGAAGTTAATTTGTTATGTGATGAACGCAATTGTTACATGTGATAAATCTGAAATCAAAAGGTAAACACCTATTTACATGAATACACATGTTATAAATGGTTAGTATAATGAGCCATTTTTTGTGTGGATAAGTATTAAATGGCTAGCTACTAAGTTCCTTTCCCCATGAGATAAAAGAAATGTCTAATGGACATGTACCTTTTCCTTATATTGCATAGTAGCTCAATCATCCTTTGTTGCGTGCCATTGCTCAAAACATGCAATGTAAATACTTTTTGAATCTATTACAGAAACAATGATGCACGACTTTGCTACAAAGAGTACATAAGGTGCTAGAAATACAATATAAAGAGCAATGCAAAACTTTCGAAGTTCAAAATATCAGAAGCTGAGTGCTAAATACCTAAAGTATTTTTAAGAAATAGGGATAGGTACACCATGTAGTGAATACAAGGATGCAACATGAATATGATGCAATGTCAAAAAATAAAATAAAAAATACAACAGTAATGATTTTATCAAAAAGTGCCATTTCACCTATTGATGGATGGAAATTGAAATTGGAGCAATAGATAGTTATACAACTAATTCGTCTTCTCTTTCGTTCTTATGCCTAGTATCATGTCTCCAATTTTGTTTGGGACTGGTTAAAATGGGATGACCTTTAGGGATCCCTAATTTCTTCAACCGTGATTCTTCTCTCTCCAACAACACCCTTTTTTTCTTCATGTTCTCCATTTGCTCCTTTATTTTTTTGATCGTTTCTAGTCACTTAAATCTCTCTCTTTCTTGATGGAGATTAGCTCCCGTCACTCTTGTATGAGGACATTGTATTTTTATTTATCCTTTTCTATTGCTCTCTTTTTTGGCTTTTCCTCAACAAGCCTTTATATATTTTGAATTGGGATCACCATAAGGTAATACTTTGCATATATAACATTGATGATGATTTTTTTTGCCATTGTTGTGTTAAATCAAGTACGATGAGTTAATTGAAGGATTATTTTCTATTTGGTTGGATACAAGTACGTTTCTACCACCCCTTATTTTGGTGATGAGTCCAAACTAATAGTTTGGGTTTTATTATCTAGTATTAGAGCTTAGGATCAAATGTCAACATATAAAAATAGGTGTTTTTTCCTCTTTAGGTTTGATTTACCTCTGTTTTGATTTCTACTCTAATCCTTAATTTGTTTGATAGAAATCCACTATTACACCTTGGTTAGAGCTGAATATCAAGGAAGAACAGGTTGTTATGATGGTGATAACAAGTTTAGCCACCATTGGGGTCTGTTTGTTCCTATACGTCATTATCTTCTTGGATATATTTTCACCAGTACATGATCTTGATGGAAAACGTTGTGTAAGGAAACCTTAACCCTCGATTTGTGTTGGTACATATGTTGTTTGAAATCATGATGGAAATTTGTGTCTTGTATGATTTGTTACATTACTATTGTTTTCCTATAAAGCAAAGTGACAAAATTCAATTTGTGGCTTGTATGATCGATTTTCATGTTATGTGAATGAAATTAGGTGGATTTGGCCAATTCATGGGAGAAGTGATGTTGACTTGGTGTGACTCATTCCTTAGCCAACTTGACTTGGTGAATTAATTTGTTTGAGTTGACTAAGTGTGAGTAATAGATTTATGGAATTCATATGGTCTTTTCTTCCCTCCATTTTCTAATATATTTCCTCTATTCCCTTTCTAGATTAATTATAATTAAATTAGGAAGTCCATGTAATAATTTTATTTAATATCATGTTGTAATCTTTAATCCCTTGTTCTCCTTATTTATCATTATCTTTCATGTATTGCTTTTTATTTGTGATCTTTGTTTACTTGCAACTTAGGTGCTAATTTCTTATGTGATATTAGTGCCTCATTGTGTGACTCAATAGTTAAAAAAGGAGAGAAGAAAAGGGGGAATTTCCTCCAAATAGTGAAATAAGATAAGATGATGGTTGCATTACCTATTAATGTTGTTAAGTCATTTGTTGCTATTATTAATGAGCTTAGAAAGGAAATAATAGGGCATTATGTTGATTAGCCCATAGGTCAACCATCATTTACTAACCAAAACAACCATAGGAAAAATGAGGACATTGAATCAATTAACAAAAATTAATATATTAAGAACTAATGCCCAAATCATGACCATCACCAAAACCTCAACAGCCAAGATTTTGGTCTTGGTGTCATTAAGTAAAAAATTCCCCCATTTCAAGGCCTTAGTGAAATTAGCATGTATCTTGAGTGGGGAAAATAGAATTGGTATTTTAGTACCAAAATTACTTTGATGAAAGAAAAGAGTAGTTAGCCATTGCCAAATTTTTAGGCTACGCCATTTCTTTGTTTTTGAAGTGTTACAAAGAGCATGTGCATAATATTGACCCTTTTATAATATTTTTGTTTTGGGTTAGAGCATTTATGAACCCTTTCTTTATTCTTTCTCATTATATTCATGACCTCTATTAAAACTTACAATTTCTTAAGCAAAGTACCAAAATCGTCGATAAGTATTATAAGGCGATAGAAATGCTCCTTTATAAACTCAACATTTATGAGGATGGTGAATCTATTATGTCTCAATTCTTGAGGGGGATCAATAATGAAACATTTCATAAGGATGACCATCACTTTTATAATTCTATAGGAAAACTTCTTAATCTTACTGAAAAAGTTGAAAAATAACTCAAAACTGCTAACGTAAACAATTATCCCACTTCCCAATTCACGGGTCCATTTTCTCATTCCAATGAATCAACTCCCAAGGATAAACTATTTTAGATTCCTAAGCTTGATCCACATACTTCAAAGCCACTCTAAAACCCTCTAATAAGGCAAGGGGATTGCTAACCCTATTGGGCTTAAGCTTTCTAGAAGCATTTAGCACTTCAAATGTCATGGGCTTATCCATATGACCACTCCATGTCCTAATCATAAGGTTATGACCATTCTCTCAGATAGTGGGGATTTTGTCTAAGAATATGAGGATGAGCCTTGCTAGTCAGTTGAAAATGCTAATGTAGACTACTTGAACAAAGAGTCAATTGTGGTTTGTAGGTCTTTAACCACATCATCCAACTTGCCCCTCACTTAGAACTCAATGCTTTGTGAATAACACTAATCATAGTATCATAATTGATAATGGGAATTGTGTCAATGTTTCTATTAATAATCTAGTTCATAAATTAAATTTGTAAACCATTGAGAACTCGAGACCTTATCAGTTGTAATGGTTAAGTGTGGTAGAAAAAGTCAAAGTTAATAAAGGTGCCAATCAATGTCAAAATAAAAGGCTATAATGAGGAGATCTTAATTGATATAGTCCAAATGCAAGATTGTTATGTCCTTTTAGGAAAGTCGTGTAAATTCAATAAGAATGTCATCCACAACGGATACAAAAATAGACATATTATGCACAAGGATAACAAGATGTACATCATTGCCCTTTTCCCCATCATTGGTCTAGATGGATCAACCCAAATCAAAATCTTATTTAGATAATACGAGTTTAGAGTCTAGTATTGACCCTAATAGTAAGGATAACATAAAAATTCATGTTAATTTCTTTACTTTCAAGAAGACTATATCCAATGTATTCTTCCACAAGTTTTCCTATCTATAGTTTGGTCTATAAATTATGCTATGATTAATTCCCCAAACACCTTCTTTTTCTTCCTCTTGGGTATCCTACATATTATCTTTGAGTATTTATACCTACTCTCCAAAGACACACATTGATGGAAACCTGTTAGGGTTTCTCGAAAGGATCAAAAGATTAATCGAGCGCAATGTTCGATTCGCCGGTTCAGCCTAAGGAATGACTCCAAAGGAAGACCAAAAGATTCAGAGGCACAGTTTGTACAACGGCAACTGAAATTTGAAGAGTGAATGATCTAGATCGATCAAAGGTGAGAGAGAAGATTCAGAAGAACGAGCGAACGAGATAATCGCCGAGAGAGAGAGAGAGAGACAAGTCGCGAGAGAAGAATAGAGATTCAGCCAGAAAATTCAATCAATAATAATCGTCCTGTACATATTTGACCCAGCTTTATATAGGCGTATTACAGACCGTATGTCGACGTACAAAATACACAATACAAACCTTCTAATACATGCTATACTTACAACGGGAAGGCCAAATGACCTGCTTGTTTTGGGCCACAAAATAGTCGATTTGCCCAATCAAACCCCACAAAAAATGTCCCAAATACAATTAAGTTTAGGACTTAATTACCATCAGCTAAAATAACACTTTAGTTAATCATGGCTATTAAGGATTGATTAATCCACAATCCATCTAGTCTAAATTAAGGACCGGGTGGCAGATTATACAATCGACCTAATTTCCATTAGCCAATTTCGATCGGCGAATGCATCATATGGGATTACAATTTATTAACAAAAATTTACATAATCTGCACACTTCAAATACATAATCTGCACATCCCAGCAACTGCATCCAAAGTTCCACAGAATCCATATGCTGCATTACACTCCTATTTATTCACCAAATAAGACAAACAATTATAAGTAAATAATTCACAGCAATTTTCAAAATTAATTAAATATAAACTCTTAAGATTCACATCACACATGATGGTCTCCCTCCCTTACATGGCATTGGGCATTATATTGATTTTTATTCTTGGTACCATTATCTCCAACTAACCTATTTATATCATTAACCTTAAGGAGGTGAAATAACTAAAAAGATAAGTCACTAAGTTACTCAAAAAGGGCTATATTAGGGAGATCATGAGCCCATATTTTTTCCTTGTTCGCTTGGTTCCTAATAAAGAAGGGAGTGGTTTATGTTAGCTCTCATGCCATGAATATAATTATTATAAAATATCCTTATCCCATTCCACACCTAGATAATATGCTTGATCAATTGAATAAGGTAGCACAATTTTTTCTAATATTGATCTATAGCGTGGTTACCACTAGATCTAGATGAAATAGGGTTATAAGTAGAAAACTACCTTTAAGAATAGATTTTTCCTTTTTGAGTGGTGTGTCATACCTTTTAGGATTTCTATTGCCCCTAATACATTTATACATCTGATGAACTATGCATTATGTAAATTTTATTAGAAAATTTGTCGTTGTGTATTTCAATGACATTCTTATCTATAGTAAATGCCATAATGATCATGTGTTACATTTAATAAGTGTACTTGATATGCTTAGGAATGACCAATTGTTTTCCAATGTCACTAAAAGTTGTTTATGCCTTTAGAGTGTGGTTTTATAAGGTTCATTGTTAGTAAGGATAAGATTCAAGTAGATGAGGAAAAGGTTTGGGCCATTAGGGAATGTCCCATTTCAAAAAATGCCTCCTAAGTTAGGAGTGTCGATGGGTTATGGGGTTTTTTTAGGAGATTTACATCCTAATTTAGTACTATAGATCCCCCTTGAATGATATTATTGAGAAAAGTGTAAAATATGTGTGGGGACCAACCTAACAACAAGCCTTTGAACTTATTAATGAAAAATTGATTAAGGCTCCTCATGTAGCTTTGCCTAAATTTTAAACACTCATTGAGATAGATTGTGGTGATTCTAGGGTAGGTATGGGGGTTGTGATAACTCAAGAGAATCATATTATCGCTTACTTTAGCAAAAAGCTAAAAAAATAAAACATCCTCCATACACTACTCCACTTATAAAAGGAAGGTGTACTACCTCGTGAGGTCCCTAGAAATGTGAAAACATTACATGTGACCTAAGGAATTCATCATCCACATTTACCATCAAGAATTAAACTATTTGAAATCTTAAAGGAAATTAAATTGTTGGAAACCAAGATGGAGCAAATTTATTGAAGTCTTAAGCATACCATTGTATTATCTAATAGTAGAAGGGGAATATTGTAAGGTTTCCGACACCATTAGTTGTAGGAATAACTTTTCCACTATCGTTGACACAACCTTTTGGGATTCTTGCATCTCAAGTTTTTATAACCAAATGATGAAGATTTTAGGACTCATTTTTAAAATATTAGGTGTTGCCTTTGACACATTCTACCTTTTTGCGGGCTACCATTTTTACAAAATTGCTTGTGCATATCTCATATCTCCTTTTGAGAATTACTCATTTATTGATTCCAATGGGGGTAGTCTTATGGATCAATTTGTGTTTGATAGTACCTTAACATCCTTTGCGAGAACTTCCATTTGCCCCAAATGAAGGAATACATACTCCATTTTTGTTCCATTTATAAAAGAGGTAAGTCCACTACTTGTCCCTATAGCCTCTATACTCCCCCTTTTTTCCCTATCCAACCTTGTACTATTGTCTCAATAGACTTAATTTTGGGCTTACCTTGTATAAAAAATAAAAATAAAAATATTCCATGGTAGTCGTGGACAATATTCTTAACATGGTTCATTTCATACCTTGAAACAAGGAAAATGATGATGCCATTATTGCTAAATACATTTTTAATAACATTATTAAACTCCATAGGGTCTTTAGGACCATTATCTACAATTGTGATGCTAAGTTTGTTCCTCATTTTTAAAGGGTTATTTAAGGGGGAACTTCAGACCAAGTTATTATACTCAACCTCTTGCCACACTCGAATTGATGGGAAAACGTAAGTCATTAAATTGTACTTTGGTTAACTTGCTTAGATTCATCCTCAATAACAAATCTAAGTAATGGGAGTCTATCCTTGCTCACATACATTTCACATATGATCAAACTATATATTATACCATTGGAAAATCACCATTTGAAGTTGTCTATGGTTTAAATCTCATCACTCATCTTGATCTCTCCCCATTTTCCCCTCACAATTTGTGTCATTGGATGTTGACAAGCATCTCAAGTTTATTCAAGGAACCCGTCAGGTAGTTGCTAAACAAATTTAAAAGCAAAATGAAGAAATGATGCACCATGTGAATCATTATAGAAATAATTTTTTTAATTAGGTCACCTCATATGGGTCCACTTAAGGGGGTCTCACTTTCTAAACTCACAAAAAGGGAAACTTAACCTTTGTTATGATGATCCATTGAATGTCCTAGAACGAATGAATGACAACGCCTAAAAAATTGATCTACCTATCAAATATAGCATTGTTCATCCTCTCTTTAATGTTTCTAGTCTTTCTATTATTTATTTTCAATATATTCTAGGTTTGGAGGACATAACCCTTTGAAGAAGGGGGATGATGCAAAAATTGTAACCTTAACTTCCCCTCTTAATTTTATTTTGAATCACACTTAGGAAATATCTACTAATATGCGTGTTTATTTTATGATCAAATATATTCTATTTTAAATTACACCTAAGAAGCATTTACTAATATTTATGTTTTTGTTGTGATCATGACTATTTTGGACTAAAATGATGCGAAGATGGAGAAAGCAACATGAAGATTATTTTGTCTCTTTTTATTTTATTTTATTAAAACTCTAATTGTAACACGTCACTATTATTTGTGTGTGTGTAATGAATTATGATGATTGAAAACAAACTTTTAAACCCATTGATATTAGGTTGGCTTTGGTAGGGTTGGACCAATCATCTTGTTAATGGGTTTCCTAGGGGTATAGTCTAACTATATCCCCTTACCTAAATGATGCTAAGTCGATTTAAAGGAAACCCCCCTTTGTCAGGTTGGACCACAAAATGAGCTAGGCCTAAATTGATGCCTAGCTGGCTCCCCCATTTTTTAGGACCAAAAAAAATGGGATGAACTATTTTTGGTCACTTCAATCTTTCTTTATTTCTCTCTTGATGTAGCATTACTCACATCACTCTTGTTTGAGGCCCTTAATATTTTTGTTTATCCTTTCCTATTGCCCTCTTTTCATCTCTTCTCCAAAAAACCCTTATATACTTTGATTTTGGAGCATTGTAAGGAAATTTTTTTGGATAAATAAAATTAATGATGATTTGAGTGCCATTATCGTGTTAAATGGAGTATGATGGACCAATTGAAGAAGTACTTTTAGTTTGGGGTGAGACGGGCACATTTCCACCACCAATTATTTTGGTGATGAGTTGAAACTGATAGGTTGGGTTTCATCACTAAAAGCATGTGATTTTCCGCCATTTTTGTTTCTTGAAGATAGGTTTTTCATTGCTAAGATTTTTTTGGGTTTATTTTGAAATAACATCATCTTATTATCTATAAAACTATTTAAGTATAAATTGGTTTACATTGGTTCTACCTAAAATGTAACAATTTTAAAGAAATTAATATTTAGATTCTCTTATAACTAGTTGAGTTCCTAAGGATGTGTTGGAGGTAATGGAACAAAAAGAGAAAATTTTGAGGTTTTTCCTCCTTTTATTTCCCCATATCCCCTCTTCTAGTGGCAAGCTTGAGATGCTAAGTTTTGGCAATTTTATGTAGGCATTTGGATGAGCTTTATACATACAAAACTGCCCATCTGGTTTGAACTGAATGTGGGTGTGGGTGTAGATGTGGTGTGGTCTTTGATTGGGCCTGAGCTTATCTCTTTTTCCTTATAGGATAGAGTGAAGTTTAACTAATTTATAACCATTAATAAGATTTTTTTTGGGTTTGAATGCTTTCAAACAAATTTGAATGTTTTTAATCTTAAATAGTTAAAGAGGAGAGTGAGACCAGGTAATTAATGGGGAGGTTTTTATTTTTTCTTCAACAATTTTTTCTATAAAAGGGGTTTCTCCTCTTCAATTTTAATTGATATAAAAAAACCTAATTTCCTACTCTCTATACGATTTCTCCACACAATAATAAATAATAGGTATTTGAATATGTCTATCCTAATTGCTTCAATCTCAAGCGCACGATATTGAGACAAGGTTGCACGAAACCTTGGGTGTGAATTGACAATTGTGATTGTTTTGAGGTCTAACCATTTTTTTTCTTTAGAGTAGTGATTAATCATGGCACAAATGAATTTTTCTTTGATTAGTTCCAATTTATTCTTACATTTCTCTATTTTTCTAAAAATCAGAAGGAAAAAGAATAAATTATTAAGTAGTGTACATATATTGTTGTTTGATTCATTGTTTATTATTAAGATCTATTAGAGTAACTATAATTTCTATTTTTTAGCACTGACACTTTGTTTGTTGTATTTATATGCTTCACTATGTCTATTAGTATTTAAAAATTTTCTTGTTGGTGCTCTATTCAAATTGTTATGTGTTGATGTGTGATTAGTTGGATTCAAGTTCAATTTATTGCTTTAGATTTGTTGATCTTTTGTCCATTTAAAGGGTTTTCAATTTTATTTCTTGTTATTCCTATTTTCAATTCAATTTTTTATAGTTTTTTTAGTACCAAAATTTATTCTAGATGTGTTAAATGAGGAGGCATTGGATGGTACTAATTACTATCGATGGTCTCAATAACTTATGATATTATTTGAGGTGCTAGAGGTTGACTATATTATGTTTACTTATCCACCTATTGAAACTAGTACTTATAAGGATCGTGCTGCTCCTACTACCATGCCACAAGCTCTTACTATAAATGAATCTAAGTAAGCAATGAAGGAAAAATATGAAAAAGATAGTAAGATAGTGCGAAATAATCTTCTATCCTACGTGAATAAAATTCTCTTTGATCTATTCATTGGACTCTCATTTTCTAAAGAGATATGAGATACACTTAAAAATAGATATAGTGTAGATAATGTTGGGAAGAATAAAAATGTTGTGGGGAATTTGTTGCGATTCTAGATTGTAGATGATAAACCAGTAATGGAGTAGATCTATAAATATGAATACTTGGTTGTTGATATATTGGGTGACGACATGATGATGTGTGAGACTCTTTAGGCTAATGTGTTTCTTGAGAAAGACCCATATTCTTGAAATGATTATCACAACCATATAAAGCATAAGAAGAGAGAATTGTCCTTGAAGGAGATAATTAGTCATATATATACTGGGGAAGCAAGTGGATAGAAAGATAAATGCACTTCCACTAATTCTATTTCTATCACAACTAGTATAGTTAAATATGCTATTGGTGACGAAGATAGGTCTGGGGGAATAAGATATTTAGCTAATTATCTTTTTGTATTGAATAATTCTTATCACTTTGAATGAAACTATTTATGCTTATTTTTCCTTTATTATAAAGTTTGTTAGTATTTAGTAGGGTAAATGAGGGCCTGTGAATATTACTTCCATTAACAAACTAAAAAAATTTAAAAACAATTAATGTTGTGGACACTAATAATTTTGAGATGTGCTCTATTTATGTAAAAACTAAATTTGCTAAGAAGAAATTTAAATGTGTCACAAGTTGATGAGATGATTTGCTTGATTTGATGCATACAAACTCAACTTAATTTAAGAAAACTATTTGTAGGGGGAGGTAAATTGTATTCTTTATCTTTCATAGATGATCATTTGAGAAATACCAAAGTTTACCTCTAAAGGTATAAAGACGATATTGAGATAACTTTATTAAAATGTAAAGTAGAAGTTGAAAATCAGTTGGGTTGTGAGATTAAAAGACTTAGGTTCAACAAGGGTGGTGAATATGCCACTAGTTTCCTTAAAGAACTTTATGAAATTAGTGCAATAATACATGTGTCTTATGCTCCTTATTGTCCCCATCAAAATGGCATAGCTTAAAGAAAAATTAGAATGTTGAAAGAAATGATGAATGCTATGCTATTGAGTTTTGGTATATTTGATCATATGTGGGGAGAAGTAGTGATGTTTGATTGCTATGTGTTGAATAGAGTCTATTATATAAAGTAGACAAAACTCCCTTTGAATTATGGAAATGTATTGAACCTAACTTCTAAAGATTGAAAGTGTGGGGATTTCTAGCTAATGTTGGATTGCTATATTTCTGGAGAACTAGTGCACATAATAGTGTGCCATATACGTTCCTATGTTTATGTGATAACACTATTTGTGATTCTAAAAATGCAAAACTTTTTGAAAATGTGTTACCTATGATAAAAGTTTGTGAGGATTCTATTAGTTCTTCTAATGCTTTTCTATGCCTGTATCTTTGCTTTCTTCTTAGGTGGAGGGTAGAAACTAGCTTTAGACTGATTTTGTTACTATTTTCCTTGTGTAAAGTGATGTTTTTGATATTATAAGAAAGGACTTTATGTTAGCTTTTTTGATTGATGAGGATTCTAGATCATATGATTAAGTAGTAACCTTAATATATGTTACTTTTGGAAATAATATATCAATAATGAGCTAGAATCAATTATTTCTAACCATACTTGAGACCTAGTTGATTTTCCTTGAGGTTTTAAACCAACTAGATTAAAATGGGTCTTTAATAAGAAATTGAGAACCAATAGCACTATTGATTAGTTTACAACTAGGATGGTAGTTGTAGACTACATACAAAAGAAAGACATTGAATTTTTTGATACTTATTCTGATGTGACTAAGATTTCCACAATTCATTTTTTGGTTGCCTTAGCCACTATCTATGACCTTATAGTGCATCAAATAGATGTTAAGATGGCTATTTTGAATAGTGACCTAAAAGAAATATTTTATGTAGATCAATTAGATGGTTGTGTGGTTCAGGGTTAGGAGAGTAAGGTTTACAAATCGAAAAACTCTTTGTATGCCTTTAAACAAGTTCGTAAATAATGGTGTGAAAATTTTAACCAAACTTTAGTGAAAAATCATTATGAAGTGAATTCATTTTATTCATATTTTTAATTAAAAATGATCAGACATGATTGTATAGTTATCTAATTATATATGGATGATATGTTAGTTCTTGGCACAAATATGATTGTGGTAAATGAGAACAATTTCTTTTTGTCTTTTCATTTTGATGTGAAAGATTTATGAGAATTTGATGCGGTTTTAGGTATTAAGATACTAAATATTGAGAATGGGTTTTCCTTTGTGTCAGTTACATTACACTGATAAGATGTTGAAAAAGTTTAAATGTGTTGATGAGTAACTTATGAAAACTCCCTAGGACCCTAGAATTCATTTGAAAAAAAAAAGAACCTACGTTTTGGTGTTTCAGAAGTTGAATAGGCTAAAATCATAGGTAGTGTGGTGTTCCTTATGAGCTATGCTAGACCAAACATAACTTATGTAGTGAGTAGACTTAATAGATATATTCACAACTTGAGTAGTGACCATTGGACTGCACTTCATCATTTATTTAATATCTTAAGGGTACTAAGGGTTCATGTTTTCATTATAGTATATTTCCTATTATCTTAGAGGGAGTATACTAATGCAAACTTGATTTCTAATAGTGATGGTGTCAATTTCACTAGTGGTTATGTGTATCTTGGGAGGAGGCATTGTGTTATGGAAGTATGCTAAGTAGACATGTATAGATCAGCCCACGATATACTCGGAGTATATTACCTTTTAGTTAGTCGAACAAGAAGCAGAGTCGTTAAAGGACTTGTTGTACAATGTATCTTTCTAGAGGAAACCTCCTTGAGTGATAATTTTCTTACACTTTTATTCATAGGCAGCTATTTATGTTGCCAATAATAATGTATATAATGGTGAGAGGAGAAACATCTGTGTAAGTCATAGTTCAGTGCCACAACTATTGAGAAAAGGTGTGATCTCCTTATAATTTATTAGGTTAGAGAAAAATATTACAGATTTTCGTATGGAGGGTCTATCCAGAATAGATATCCTTGAATAGTCAAGTAAAATAGGGCTTAAGCTTTTTAGTTGATGAAAGTACGGCAAATAACATTTATGGTCAGATGAAACTATGTGATTACTTAAAGGTTATACATTCTTATCACTATGGTGTGAAGTAGTGCATTATGGGCATGTTGAGTTTAGACTCTTAATGAATTCATAGCCTTGATCTTATATGACCCTAGTGAGATGGACTTAATGAGCTCACTACTTGATATTCATGAGGTTCAGCATATTTGTGAACTTAATGAATCTATAGCCATATATGAAATTGATTGCAATACATACTTGATAGATTCACCTTGGTGAATGTAAATGTGGGTTAGCTTCTATGAAAGACTAAGACTATATTTGTAAAGGACTCATGAGTACCTAAGGTACGTACATGGCTGCTAATAGCTCTTATTTATTTTTGTGGAGCTTACAAAATTTAAGGCAAGGCATGTGTTGTGGAGGTCTTAGTTGAAGTTAAAGTAATTCAGGATTTGTTCAACCCCTAAACACAATTGTTGCTTTATTTTACTATGTATCAATTCAATCATTGTAACATTAATACTTAATTGTTATTTCTTCTTTTACCTAATTTATATCTCTTATGTCATCTCCCTATTTTTTCATTGGTGAGGGATTATTGGAGATAATTGCATAATAGGTTATATCTCTTATGTCCTCTCCCTGTTTTGCCATTGCTGAGGGAATGTTGGTCTTTATTTTTCCTTCATTTTATTGTCTTACATCTGTGGGAAGATGGGTTTTGTTTACGTTTTTATATTCCCTCTTATGTTGACAAGCTTGAGTTTGGGCCTTTTATGTAGGAATCGGCCTGGGCTTTTTATATACCACACTCAAGTTTGTGTGAACCACCCACTAATCTAGTATGGGATAGGTGTGGCCTTTGATTGAGCATGAACTAATTTCCTTTCTCTTGTATGATTTATTTAAAAAAGTCCGTTTTATTTTTTAACTGGTTTATAACCATTATCAAGATTTTTTTTTTCTAGGTTGAATGTTTTCAATTTTGTTTGGTTAAAGAGGAGGGTAAGACCATGTAATTCATGAGGAGGTTTTTGCTTTTTCTTTAGTAATTTTGATAATAAAAAATAGTTGTTCAGCTTCTGTTTTAATCAATTTACAAAAATTGAATTCCTCTCTATTATCTCTATGATTTGTACAACTATCAACAATATTAGACATTAGAATTTGAGTGTCTCATTTGCTTCAATCTTGAGTACATGGGGCTAAAGCGGGGTTGTGTAAAACCATAGGGGAAAACTGTAACACCCCAAAATTCACTAATTTTTTTTAAAGCGGAAGCAATTAAATTAGAAATACTTAAAACCCGTGAATTCTGTAAATATTACCGCCACACTTAGTACTAGAGCAGTTCTCTCCGACCGTTCCAGTACCAAGTGCTAAGGCTAAGGAAAAGATTTACATTAAATTCAAATCAACAGTTCATAAAAGAACTCTAAAGATCATACCTTAAAATCAGAGTACGCATAAACGTTTATAAACGTAATAAAATAGAAATCAGAGTGCGAAATCAAAGAGGATAAATACTCCAATACAAAGAAATAAAAGCAGGAAATAAAATTACATAAAGACTGAAATACGACCACAACTCTCTCGAACTTGAGCCAAACATGCTCAACACTCAGCCCCGATTGATGTCTCGCCCACCTGCACAAATTTAGAAGGGCATACTACTCGTGGGAATGAGCAGCACCCATGAAAAGGGTGATCAGTATGCTACGTACTAAGTAAGGTAACCGAGCACTAAGGCCAACACGTAAGCTCATAAACCATGCATAAGAATAAAAGATCATAAACATGATAACATAACTCATGTGATCATCCAAGTAAAAGTATAAAGGCCCATATGTATATAATCCGATTCAATTACTTAGTTTATCTCTTATCAGGAATCATGTCACACCATACTTTTATTCAAGTCCATACGATTAAGGGAACCCCACTATTTTTGCCGGTGGATCGGTCGCGAGGGAAACGTTCCCTGCCACTATTTTAGCCGGTGGATCGGTCGCGAGGGTAACATACCCTGCCACTATTATAACCGGTGGATCGGTCTGGCCCCTTCTTGTACGGTGTTCCACTTTAAGTGATTAGTGTCTTCCCATATCTTTCAACATATAACGTTTTGTTTTGTTGAGGTCGGGATCCCCCACTATTATAGTCGGTGAATCGGTCACGAGGGTACATGCACTGCCACTATTTTAGCCGGTGGATCGGTCGCGAGGGAAAACATTCCCTGCCACTATTATGCTGGTGGATCGGTCTGGGCCCATCTCAACATCTTCCACTTTACGTGATTAATGTATTAAGTATCTTATCCAAAGGATTTCACCCTAGACATGCATGAATCACTCCTTTAACACTTCACACATTGTAACTCATAAATTCCATCCTCATGATTCCACTTTAATCACCAAAACACCTGATACAGCAAAAATCCTAAGCAGTTGCACCAAACCCTAATTATCCACACGAACCCTAGCTCGGTTTCCTACGTACCCATATAATGCTCCACGCACTATTTTCCCTTCAAATGTTCAATCACCCAAAAAACACTTACATTACTTTCCTCAAATCCCAAATCAGCGTTCCATACGTAACCTTTACTCTCATACAAACTTTACACATCCCATGCAATTATTAACTTCCATGCAAACCTTAATACCACAACCATTAACCATTATGCAAAACCCAAAATCTCATCATACAAAACCCTAAATTCAATCCACATAACCCAAAGATTCATTCATACCAAACCCTAGATTCAAACCATATAAAACCCAAAGATTCATCCATACCAAACTAAGTATCCATTCTTACCAAACCCTAAGTTCAAACCATATACAACCCAAAGATTCATCCATACCAAACCCTAGATTTGAACCATATCAAATAAGAGATTCATCCATATAAAACCTTACATTAGATCCTTCCACGCAAAACCATAAATTAGATTCTCCCAATCAAAACCATAAATTAACTTCTTCCGTACAAACCATAGATTAAATTCTCTCACATAAAATCATACCAAACCATAAATTAAACTTCCCCATATAAAACCATAAATTGGATTTCACCAGACAAATCATAAATTAGATTCTCCCCATTTAAAATCATAAACTAGATTCTCCCAAACAAATAATAATTCGATTATCCCATATAACATCATAAATTACATTCTTCCAAATAAAACCATGCATTAGATTATTCCTTATAAATTCATAAAATTAGGTCAACTCACTTCCCTTAGTCAACTTCTTTCCCCATCCTCCTTTTTCATCCTTTCTCCCACCTAAAATCATATCAACATCCTCACATGCATGTCTTACAGGGTCATACACAAATAATACACATGCCATACGAAAACATACTTCAACTCCACGTCATATCATATATGACATAATTAATAATCATAAACATAGAATGCATAGCATACGAGGCACACAATGCACATTAGCACATAAAAGGCCTTAGCACCCCTTACCTGAAACGGCACTGGTCTTGGAGCACGTTCCTACGCCTCCTTAGGGCTTTGACCAAAATAATAACATATTAATAAAATAACTTTAACAAAATTCTAACTTTCATAAAAATAATAGAGATATTATAAACCTTGGTAATATAGGGTTAAAGACTTTACCCTAATGATAATAATGATACTAATATAATAATATCAAAGATAATAAAACTAATATCAATGAGAATAATAATAATAATAATAATAATAATAATAATAATAGCAATAACAATAACATATAAGTTTTAAAATAACTAATGACTTACCATTTATTTAATATTAATAATAAAATTAATAACATATATAATAATATTAAAATAATAAAGATAATGATAATATTATTATTAATGGTTATAAGAACAGTAGAAATAATAATACTCAAATAAATAAGTGCAAAATTTAATACAAAATTAGGGCCTAAGATTTTCCAGAATAAATAATAAAACGTTAATAATAATTATTCTAATAATTATAATAATAATAATAATAATAATAATAATAATAATAATAATAATAAGAATGATAATAATCCCATAATAATTTAATTAATAACTTAAAATTCGAAACTAACAATAAAATTATTTTATTACCACTCTCCACCCTGTAAGTACAATTCAGCATAAATTTCACATCAAATAATAATAAAACATATTAAGAATATAAATATTAAGAATAATAATAATGGTAAAATATGCAAATAATTGAAATAAATTAAATAAAGGCTTATAATAATATGGAAAATGGTTGAGAGGGTCTAGGGTTCAACCTTAAGCTGGTGGGGATAGGTGGCACCGGCGGTGGTTCACGGCGGCAGCGGCGATGGCCGGAAAATTAGAAGAAAAAGGGGAAAGATGGATGTTGGGAAAAAGATAGGGAGAATTGAGGTGGTATAAGAGGTGTTTATTGTTACCCAGGAGGAGAGGGACAAAATGATGGTGGTGGTGCAGCCAAAGGTGGCGGCGCACGGAGGTGGAAGGCGGTTTAAGGCTTCGAGGTCGAAATTCCGGCGAAACGAGCATCTAACTTTGCATGATTATTGAGGCTCGTACAAGAAGAATCAAGAGGTGAAAATAGTTTAGTTAATTAGAGGAAATTTGAGGAAAGAGAATGGAATGTTTCGGTGGCGCTGAGGTTGGCTGAAGGCGGCGTAAGAGGCGTCTGAAGTTGGGGTGGCGGCAGCTCGGGCCAAGGGTTTCGGGTGAGAAAAAAATTCCAAAACTCTTACAATATAACTACTTATAGATGGTAGATGGGATAATGGGGTTTTGGAGGTCGGAAGGGAGGTATTAGGTACGGGAATTTGGGTGGCCGGTGGCAGTAATTGGGCGACTGACGTTTGGTTTGCTCGAAATTTCGAGAGGTTGGGGAGGAGAAACGGGCGAGAGTTAACGCACGAAAATTATGCCAATTTATTCCTGGAGTTAAGAGGAAGACAATGAGGCAAGAAACGGCCGGTATTAATCACCGTAGCCGGAGATGCCATTGACGGGGGAGGGAGTTGCAGCGGCGTCGACGGAGGAGAAAGGAGGAAGAAGGAAGAAGAAGAGGAGGGGGACCGGTCGGCCGGGAAAAGAAAAGAAAAGGGGAAGAACCGGGTGGTTCGGCGCGAGGTAGGGTGCGTTTAAGTGAGACGATGCGTTTTGGAAAGAAAGAGACCGAAACGCAGCGCGTCGAGGGGCGGACGAACGGCGACGGGCGCGGGCTGGGTCGTGCCGAAGAAAAGGAAGAGGAAAGGAAAAAAAAATATTGGGCCGCAGGAGAGGGCAACCCAAACGGGGAAAAAGAGCGGAAAAAGAAAAAGAAGAAAAAGAAAGAAAAAGAAAGAAAAAGAAAAGGAAAAAGGAAGAAAGAAAAAGAAAAAGGGAAAAAGGAAAGGAGAAAAATAAATTAGATTATGGCCAATTAAATTAATCTGAATATTTAGGATATTTAAAAATAATAATATTTAAATAAAATAATATTTAAATCCCTTTTTAGGCTAAATTAGGATATTTAAAATATTTTCCATAAATTCCATTTTAATTATCAAAACACCCTAAATTCCTCCAATTAAATTATTTATAAAATTATTATTAAATTAAAACTATTTTCTCATTCTTATTTTAAATAAAATAATTTATTTAATTAATTCCCAAATTAAAATCTTTAATTAGCTAAAATACCCAAATTCCTCCTAATTAAAATACTTATAAATTTATTCTTAATTTGCCCTAATTAATTTTATTTTATTTTAATAAAATAATTTATTTAATTAATTTTTATAATAAAATCTCATTTAAATATAATATTTAAAATTAGAAATTTTCGGGGCATTTTCGTTTTATTTTTTAACTGGTTTATAACCATTATCAAGATTTTTTTTCTAGGTTGAATGTTTTCAATTTTGTTTGGTTAAAGAGGAGGGTAAGACCATGTAATTCATGAGGAGGTTTTTGCTTTTTCTTTAGTAATTTTGATAATAAAAAATAGTTGTTCAGCTTCAGTTTTAATCAATTTACAAAAATTGAATTCCTCTCTATTATCTCTATGATTTGTACAACTATCAACAATATTAGACATTAGAATTTGAGCGTCTCATTTGCTTCAATCTTGAGTACATGGGGCTAAAGCGGGGTTGTGTAAAATCATAGGGGCAAACCAACAATCATGATTGCACCGAGGTCCGGCTATTTTTGATTTCAGAATAGTGAGTAATCACCCTACAACTAAAACTTTATTTTCATTGTTCTTTGATTAGTTTTAATTTCATTGTACGTTGCTTTATAATTCTATCAAAATGGAACATGTATATATTAGTTAGTAGTTACATGTGCAAACATATTGAAGATCCCCCTTTTGTTAGTATATTGGGTTATATATGGTCTTGGAGTAGTTGCTAGAGTAGCGTGTTGATTTTCATATTCATGATTGTCATTTGTTGAATTTCGATGACTGCGTCGCTATTTCTTATTACGTGAGGTATAATTTTACTCAGTCATATATAAGGACTAGTTATAGCGCTTAATATTGCATACAGTTATAGGTTTGTATTGCTAGTTAGTATATAGACATTGCAACCACTATTAAAGTGACCGTCATGGTTCGCTTCCAAGTTCCAAAGTGTGAAGCCTCACAAGTATTGTAAGAGAGTATTTATGTGGTATTTGAGATTATATTAACTACTATTTTAATTATTAACATTATTATATTTTCAGATATACGTTTGTGGATCCCATGGGTTTGAGTTCATGCTCTGCCACTAACTTATGGTGATTGAATAATTAGTTAGTAGTATTGTACATCAAATTGGCTGAAAGATACTTTCACGCGTCGCCTGGCAAAATTTTGAAATCTTGGGTTTAAATGCTAGGGTATTTTTTTGGATCTTCGTAGCTATAATAAGTTTCTCTTTTTGTTAAATCCACTTATTGAACTTAAATGTTGTCGATTAATATTTTATGCATATACTTTGATTTTGATTGTTGAATAATTCTTTTAGAACATGATGAAAATTAGTAAAGACACTTTGAAAATTAAATTTTAAAAGATATCTGGTCAGATCAATAGAAATAAAATCATGTATATAAATAATCTAATTATCAAATGAAACTTATTTAAATAAAAATTAATTAATTTGTTTCTCCTAAGAGATAAGGTGGAAAAATAAATGCATAATAAATCACCAATACAAATGTTTGAAATTAATACTAAATAGTGGGCAATTCTAACCTGCATGAAATTTTTTAACAAAAAATTATTTTTTCCCTATGATATAATTTTTTATATGGCGTAAATGTACATAAATGTATTAGCTAAAGGAAATATAACACAAAATCAGCTAGATATATGGACATGCAACTAGGACTAGGTACTACAAAGTATTCTATAAATACCATCAGGTCCTGTTTGGTTTGAAGAAAATTAATTGAAAAGGAAAATATAAAGGAAAGAAAATTGAAGGAAAGAAAATAAAAGAAATTAATTTTCTTTCCTTTGTTTGGTTGTTGGAGAAAATTTTGTAGAAAATTGAATTATTGGAAAACATTTTTAATGTCTGGTAAATAGAAAGAAAATTCTAAGAAAAATTAAATGTTATTATTTAAATATTTTTATATATTTAATTAAAATTAAAATATTATAATGATACATAAAAAAATTACATAAAATTTCTAAAAAAATTATAAAAACTCCATAAAATCAATACTAATTCCAAATTTTTTTATAGAACTATTCTAAAATATTACATGAATAACTTACAATAATTTTCAAAAAAAATATTAAAAAATACATAATATTTCATATTCCTTTCCATTTAAAACATGTTACAACAAACATAAAAAGGGAAAAAATATAACTTCTTACTAGTACACTTATCTGTTTCGTAAAATTTTAATTAGGGATAACAATGTATCAGGTACCTCTCATCCGTTACCTAAACCTAATAAGAAAGTCTATAACAATATCCGTATCCAAATCCTGTGAGTATTTTCCCCCTCCATATCTATATCTATATCTATATCCGTTTATCTATAACTGTTTATATATCCATCAGGTAAAATCCATTGAGTTTCGGATAAAATCCATTGGATTTGGGGTAAAATATATTGGTTTTGGATAAAATCCATTGGATTTCGGAGAAAATCCATTAAGTTTAAAATAAAATTTATTTAATTTTAGAATTACATTCTTAGATTGTTACAATTTAATTATTTCTGCTACCCAAATCCAATAAGAAAATGTATACATATATTCATATCCAAACCCGCCATATATTTTTTTTTCCTATACCTATATCCGTATCTAAACTTAGTGGGTATTTTCCCCTCCTCTATATCCATATCTATATATGTTTATCCATATATGTTTACATTTGTATCTAACAAATAAAATTGGTCTAACTTTTTATTTATTTATCAAATTTACACATTCTTTCTTTTGTCCAAGTCAATTTTACTACTAACACATACATACTATGCACACAACACTTAAAAATGACTCCTTAAATATTGTGGAAGATAGGGAAGAGTAATTATAACTATTGTATGAACTCATAATTTTTTTAAAATATTTATAAAATATTAATAACATTCAAAACTTTCTACTAATAAGAGATAGAGTAAGCAAAAATGAAAGAAAATAAACCATCCTACTTTACTTACCAATGTATATATCAATATCTCCAAAAAAAAACGATGTGCATTATCAATTCATAGTTACTAGTTACTAACTAAACAAGTTAAAGTGGTACATTAGCATCATAAAAAATGTTAGAACTGAACTCCACACACAACCATATGGCTCTATCCTCGGGTGGAAGACTAAGAAATGTACGAGTGGCACTGATGTTTGCTGCAAGCTTGGTATATATTTCTATGGTTGAAACTTTCTTCAAACCTTCCACTTTTTAAAGCTTAGAATACAGCTCAGATTTAGTAAAATTATGTGGATTTCCTCTGTCAAAAGCTGCTGCAACTGTATCCATCCCTCATTTTAGAGCTTTTATCTCTTCTGACATTTAATCTCTCAACTTTCTTTTCTTTGTGGCTCTTGATACAGATGCACTGGCCAAAGGAGATATTACTTTATTATGTTGTTCTTCCTCGGTGCTTTGATCATCAACTCTTTTTTCTTCATGTTCTTGCCTCTCTGAGTGCAAACATTTTTCTTTCGGACCAATGGACAAATTTTCATTTGCTCAATCGTTGCCAAATAAAATATCCAACCTATGATAATTTTGAATAGGCCTATAATGAAGCGGTTTTGCATCAGAATGAGCCTGCAAAAAAAATAGTAACTTACATAAATTTAGAAATAGTAATAGTTAGTAATGGTAATAAAGAAATAAAATTTCGCAAAGATGAATGAAAACTTACCAATATATACCTTTCCCAAACTGTTGCATCTGCTTCCACCATTTGGGTAGATTCATTAAAACCAAACCCACTCACTTGCAAGACCGTAGATTCTACGACATAATTCTTCTTTAGGGTCTTGATTCGGTTCTGAAATGCCCCGAAAATTTCTAATTGTATAAAATACATTTAAAGGATATTTATTCTAATAATTATTTAAATAAATTATTTTTAAATTGAATTAATTAGGGAAAATCAAGAAAAAATTTATAAGTATTTTTATTAGAAGAGAATTTGGGTATTTTAGCTAATTAAGCATTTTATTTAAGAAATTAATTAAATAAATTATTTTATTTAAAATAAGAATGAGAAAATAGTTTTAAATTAATAATAATTTTATAAATAAATTAATTGGAGAAATTTAGTGTGTTTTGCTAATTAAAATGGAAATTATGAAAAATCTTTTAAAAATCCTAATTTAGCTTAAAAAGGGATTTAAAGATTATTTTATTTAATATTATTATTTTTAAATATCCTAAATATTTAGATTAATTTAATTTTCCCTAACCTAATTATTTTTCTCCTTTCTTTTTTCCTTTTTCTTTTTCTTTCTTCCTTTTTCCTTTCCTTTTTCTTTCTTTTTCTTCTTTTTCTTTTTCCTCTTCTTCTCGTCGAACTGGGCCAGCTCGCGGCCCAGTTTCCCTTCTTCTTTTCTCGCGGCCCAGCCCGCGCGGCGTCGCCCTTCTTCTACCCCTCTACGCGCTGCGTTTCGTCCCTTCTCGTCTCTCAACGCGTTGTCTCATTTAATGAACGACGTAACCGGCGCGACCGGCCTGGTTCACCTCTTTCTTTTCCTTCCCGGCCGACCGGCCCACCCCCTTCCTCCTTTCTTCTTCCTCCTCTCTCCTCCGTCGCCGCTGCTGCAACTCCTGCACCCGATAATGGCGGCGATGGCTACGCGGAACTTGACCGACCAATTCACCCTTATTTTTCTTCCTCTCGACCCACACATGAGCTTGGCATGATCAATTATCCTCAACTCTCACTCGTTCCCTCTCTATTACTTCTCGAACCTTCGACCCAACCCAAGCAGTCGCCGGCCAATTTCTGCCACCGGCCACGTAAACCCTAGAATCCAATAATATCCCGACGATCTCCAAAACCCTATTAAACCATCTAAACTCTATAAATAGCTTAGTTGTGGACATTTTTGAAGCTTCTTCTTACTTGAAACCCTAAGTGAAAACCGCCCACCACCGCCCCTTTAGACACCTCGTTCTCCGCGTTTAGCTAACCTCGACACCTCTTCTCCATCTTAATATCTTCCTTGCAACACCCTCTAATTAACTAAACCATCTACGACCTTCAATTCACCTTGTTAATCGTGAAAGTTGGCTAGTCCTCTCGCCAGAAAATTCCACCCTGAAATATTAAACCACCATCCACCACCAAATCCACCGCTTTTACCACCTTCTAAACCACCCAATATCTCCTGCTAAGTCTCCTCCACCGAACCATAAGCTTATTTTATTTTTATCATTTCCTTTTCTCTCTTGTACTTCATTTTTACCTCTCATAGATCCATTTTCCGGCCACCTCCGGGAACCACCTCCAGTTCCACCTATACCCTCCAACTCAAGGTTTGGGAGTATTCTTGAGTTATAAAAACTATTATTCTCGAATTTTAGTTATTTAATAGAATTAGTACATGTTTACTATTATTAATAATAATATAATTAATATTATTATTATTAGTGTAATTAATTATTTAATAGTGTAATTATTTCAGGAGGCGTAGAAACCTAAAATTTTAATTAAGCCTCACAGCTTTTGCCTTTTATTACTATTATTAGCATTTTTAACATTATTACTAATATATTATCATTTTAGCACTATTTCCTTTTATATTATAAGTATATATATATATATATATATATATATTATTATTACTACTACTACTACTACTACTAAATTTGTCATTATTATTATTATTACTACTAAATTTGATTATCTATTTTATTATTAGTATTATCTTGGAAAAGGGGCCGAAGCATTTATTTCACCTTATTTTTGAATAATGTCCTTTTTATTGTTATTATTGTTACTATTATTATTCTTATTTATATTCTCATTGATATTATTTTAGTATCATTATTATTATTAGGGTAAAGTATTTAACCCTATATTATCAACCTTTATAATATTTATGTTATTTCTATATCTTTAGCAACGTTAGAATTTTATTAATGTTATTTGTATTAGTAAGTTGTTGTTTGGTCAAAACCTTAAGGAGGCATAGGAGCGTGCTCCAAGACCGGTGTCGTTTTAGGTAAGGAGTGCTAAGGCCTTTTATGTGCTTATTTATATTATGTGTTTTGCATGTTATGTATCTAATGTTTATTATAATTAAATATTTTATATGTGGTATGACTTGGAGTTGAAGTATGTTGTGCATGATATGTGTATTAATTATGTATGATGATATGTGTTGTGTATGTGAGGAAGTCGATGTGGTTTAAGTGAGAGGAAGGATGAAAAAGGAGAATGGGGAAAGAAGTTGACTAATGGAAGTGAGTTGACCTAATTTTATGGTTTTATAAGTAATAATCTAATGTATGGTTTTAGATGAAAGAATATAATTTATGGTTTTATGCGGAGAATATAATATATAATTTTATTTGGGAGAATGTAATTTATGATGTTAATTGGGAGAATCTAATTTATGATGTTATATGGGAGAATCGAATTTATGGCTTGTTTGGGAGAATTTAATTTATGATTTGATTGGGAGAATCTAATTTTATGATTTGCTTGGAGGAATTCAATTTATGGTTTTGCTTGGGAGATTCTAAATTATGATTTTATGTGGAAGAATCTAACTTATGGTCTTGTATGGGAGAATCTAATTTGTGGTTATGGAAGGGGAGATTCTAATCAATTGTATTATGAGGGAAAATCTTTGAGTTTATATGATTTGAATCTTTGGGTTGGCATGGTTTGAATTTAGGGTTTGTTAAGGATGAGTATTTGGTTTGGTGAGGATTGAATGTAAGGTTGGTATGGATGAATCTTTATGGTTTGAATTTAGGGTTTGGCATGGAAGAATCTTTATGGTTTGAATTTAGGGTTGGTATGGACAAATCTTTGGGTCTTATATGGTTTGAATTTAGGGTTTTGTATGACAGAATCTAGGGTTTACCTGGTGGTATTAATGGATGTATGTTGGTATTAGGGTTTGTATGATGATATTAAGGTTTTTATGGTGGTATTAGGATTTACATGGTGACATTGATGGTTGTATGGTGGTATTAGGATTTGCATGGTTGAATTTAGGGCTTCACGTGGAATTTTAGGGTTTGCATGAAAAATGTTCGAAGGTTTGCATGGGGAGATTAATGTCTGCATGGGTATGAAATTTACGTGTGGAAAGTTAATTTGGGATGTAAGGAAGGTAATGTAAGTGCTTTTTGGGTGTTTGAGCACTTGGGATGAAAAATAGCACGTGGAGCAAATTAAAGGTACGAAGGAGATTGAATTAAGGTTTGGAATGATTAACTAAGGATTGTTGTGGTTAATTAGGGTTTGGTGTGACTGAATAGGGTTTTTGTGTTATCACGAATATATGGTGATTAAAGTATAATTTTGATGCTGGAATTTTATGATTTGTGATGCGTGACAATTTATGCATGTCCAAGGTGAAAGCTTCTGAATAAGATACTTAAAACATTAATTATCTAAAGTGCAAGATCGTTGAGACGGGACCAACCGATCCACCGGTTCGGAATAGTGGTTAGGGTTTTTACCCTATGTGTGACCGATCCATCGGTTATAATAGTGGTTAGGACATGATGTCTTATGTGTCACCGATCCACCGGTTATAATAGTGGGGGTTCCTGAGCTCAACAAACACAAACCTAAGTTTTGCTGAAATGCTTAAAAGATACTAATTACTTATAGTGGAACACCATGCGAGCCGGAGCCAACCGATCCACCGGTTAGGAATAGTGGTTAGGACGCGTAGTCCTATGTGTTTCCGATCCACCGGCTATAATAGTGGTTAGGGTATGATACCCTATGTGCCTCCGATCCACCGGCTATAATAGTGGGGGCTTCCGTACTCGCATGGATTTGATAAAAGGCATGGTGTGAATCAGACTCTAATAAGAGATTAATGAAACGATTAATTTGAACTACAATTAGGCCTTTGTACTTTTACCCGGTTGATCATATGCATTTATGAATATGCTCTTTTATGTTCTGCATGATTTATGTGTTGGCCTTAGTGATCAAGTCACCTTACTCAGTATTGGACCCGTACTGATACTACCTTGGTTGATGGGTCCTGTGATGATCCACTGATGGTGGGGAGCAGACCTCTTTTGCAGGTTTAAGATCAGAGAATGTTTTGGGGTGGCAGGCCTGACTTGAGTGAGTAGGAAATCCGGAATTTGACCCATCGGGTTTTATCTTGTTTAAATGTATTTCTATTTGGAAGTTACAAGTCTTATTTGAAACTTCAAGGGTATTGTAATTAACTCTTAATTTCTCGTACTATGATTTTGTGTATGATCTTTCGAATCCTTTTATGAATTGTTAATTTGAATTTAACGTAAATCTTTTCTTTAGCCTTAGCACTTGGTACTGGAACGGTTGGAGAGAACCGGTCTGGTACTAAGTGTGGCGGTAACATTCCCAGAATTCACAAGTTTTAAGTGTTTCTATCTTAATTGGTTCCGCTTTAAAAAAAAGTAGTGAATTTTGGGGTGTTACAGGTTCTTTATATGGCTAACCAAGCAACTAACTAACCTCTTTAGCAACATTAGTATATGCTTTCTTGAAAATGAACCACCTATTTTATGACCTAAGTGCATTTGATCAGTCAATAAATATATTAGATATGTATCCATGTCTTCATCTCAAAAAAAAATTTCTTCTCATTTGATGGTGTGTCACCACCAATGGGTTCCTACACAAAAAATTGTAAACCATCCTAAAATCACAACTTATTAGACAATCAATAACACAAATAATATAAAAACTTATATAAGAATTTTGATGTCAAGTACATTTTCATTTAGAACACTCGTTGAATATAATTTTTTTCTACATGGATTTAACAATAATAATATCTCTACTATTAAATATTTAAACTATCTCTCCACATTGAACTTCCAATTACATCTCTTAATTGCTCAGCTTCTTGATACTCTTCTACTAAACTTTATGGCACGACATCTGCTTGGTTGTTAAGAATTCTAATCTCACTATCAACCTCTAAAATTAATCTTTTATCTGGATCTACTCCCATGAGATAGTTATGTAAAAGCCATCCATCTAAAACCATGTCTACTTGAGTTTAAACAGGATATAATGGTTCAGTTCCACTTCTTAATATTGGAAAGCATTTTTTTCAAAACACCAAATGTGTTCTCAATAACATTTCTTAAGGAAGCATGCCTTAGATTGAAAAGCTCCCTTACATTTTAAGGACATTGGATGGTATATTCCTTGAGATGGTATCGAGTACTTCGATATGGTGTAATAAATTCAATATTCAACTGAAAATCGGAACACCTAAGTAAAATTTACTTGATGGCACTACCAATCTGTCCATGTCTCTAGATAAAGCATTGACCCTTCCCATCTCGACAACACATATAAAATTTTTAAGTCAAAAGAGCAAGTAGCTAACACATTTTGGGTCGAAAAATCCTTTCTGCCACGATATCTTTGTACCACATTATTTGGTACTTTCACACGAAAGTGTGATCCATCAATTGCTCTAACACAATCCTGTGTAAAAATGTTGAAAAAATTTATCAAATAATTCAAATTCTACTGTGTACATAGTCATTTATTTGATAAGATTATGACAATTACCTTAAAATATGGCCAAAATTTTGAGCTATTTGATATTTTAGGAGGGCAGTGAGATCCATCGGGTTATTGCAAAAAAGACGTCCTCTAAAGAAATGATAGCATTCAACACTTAGTGGAAATATTGACTTTCCATTTCACTGGACCACCAAAAGTCTAATTTTACAGACCAATTTCTCCTATTATGACCTATAATATTGAGAAACATGGCTACTCTCTCCTCTATGCAGCTAGAATGAGTATCACTTAGTCTCCCAGAATCCCTTAATATTGATACAAGTCTAGCAAAAGCCTCCTTTCCCATCCTCAATTGGTTATGGCAATCCTCATCTTTTTTCCAATTTAAGGTGATCTAAAAAAGATCGTCTCTTATAATCTCCCAATTGAAAAATATCTCTATCAACATAATTATTAGGACAAACCAAAGATAATAAACTAGCAGCATATGATCCATATGTGGCCACACATGCTGCTGCCCATCTACTTAATTTGTTCCACTCCTCAATTGAGTTAGCCTAACATAACATGATCAAGCAAAAAAAATATAAGAAAAATTAAGCATACATACCTATTATAACAATTATTTACCCAAATAGTGTAACACATCTTAAGAAAAGAATACTTCATTATTTTCTTCAGATTCCATGGTATCATTTGTATCAACATGATGGGTTGTTGGCAGATTTCTCTAATGTTGGAACCTTGATCTTAACCTAGGATTTGATTCCTCACTAGTAGTCTTCATACATTAAAAATAAAGCAAACTCATAATTAATATTTCGCTCATAAAAAAATACGTATATTTTATTTTACATTTACTCAATTGTGATAATAATCATAATCCCATACAACATGACAGGATTAAACATAATGAAATTGATCGACATTTCATAAAGGACTAGACTGCTGATATTCTAACTATGGGACTTCCCAACTGAAGGTTCTTAAAATTATCTTCCAAGTATGGAATGGGTGATTCTTACCATTCAACTTGAGGGGGAGTGTGGGAATCTGGTCCTGCTATTGTTCAATCTATCTGATGCCAATATACATCTAGATCATTTTGTGCAATTGTTTCGGTTTTCTTTGTAGCTGGTTTTAGGCTTGAGTTTCGCTTGCCATGTTTCTAAATTCAGATTTAGGCTTTTCATATTAAATGAGTTGTTGATTTGTAAATGTTCATTTGAAAGGGATCAATTTGCTGCTTTAGGTTATGCTCTTCTGAATAGCTTCATTTTGGTTCCTGGGTTCTTAGGTGATTCCTTTTATAGCATGTATCACATGCTTCAGTAAGGAATCTCTAACCTATAGAGGGCAATCGTTTTATAGCCTGCTGACTGATGTGGTTGAAGGCCTTGCTAGAATTTTTCTTGGGGTGGTCATAGGTATTGTCTTTGCTCGATCAAGGAACTTTGTACCATCTATTTTGCTACATAGCCTCCGGAAAAGTTTTTTATTCTTAGATTAAATAGCTTTCATATTCTACATGAAATATGTAAAAGGAATGGTTTTATTGGGCCACCTATTTTACCATGTTAGAGAAAGTAGATGTCTATTGAGTCTCAGACTTCCATTTTTCATATCCAACTACTAATTATGTTAACAAAGGATTACCTTGTAAACCCTCAAAAAATATATATAATGAGATTAATTTTATGTGAATATATGGACATATTTCAAGCTGTAATATAAAGGAATAGACGCAAGGGCTTCATATAGTTACAACTGATTTATAATCAGTTAGGACATCAGTTGTAGAGTAGGAGTAGGAGTATATAATCCTGATTACTGGATCTGTAAACTCAATTCGAATAGATTATGAAACAGAGCTAGTTCTCTATCCTATTCCTCTCTCACTCTCCTTTTACTACATTTTCATTGGTGCTATTATTCAGCAAATTGAGCTAAATTCATATGCTATCAAGGCTTTTAAATTGATTAACTTTCCCTCTTCTCTTAGTCGAATCATTTCATTAATAATGATTTTGCTGCCATAGAAATGTTGCTGCCAAACATATATGAAAGATAATAAAATAATATAATAATTCCAAACATATATGACCCATCATCATCGATACAAAAGAAGAGCAGCAGGAAAATACTAAATTAAATTGGATATAATGAGACAAAAGAAATACTATCAACCTAATAACCTCAATCAAAAAGGTTTTCCTTTCATTCTCAATCCTTATTTCTGAAAAAGATTATCATGAAACACCTCAAACTGAAACATGGAACGTATTGCTCATGATCGATCCACTCACGTAATTTTGTACATGCTTCATATATATTAGTCAGTCTAATAATCAATTGTACTTATTAATTTGTTTAATCTTTCTGTAGTATGGTTTCTAGGGCTGACATGAACAAATTCTATGCTGAACTTGCAAGACCTGGTCATTATAGGTAATTTGTTCATTCTTCATTCATGTTTCTTTCTATTGGTGCTTCATTACTTACATGGCTATAATATTTTTCTTTTTCTTTTTTGGACAAATCCAAACATGCTTGAGGTAGGGAATGGAGGGATGACAAAAGATGAGTAAATTGTCCACATATATAATTCCATTTTTGTAGAAATTCTTTGATAAGAATCCTCAGCTATATATACCGCTCAGCAGCATATTGTTGTATCCTCTACTACGTTCTCCACTAATATACAGTATACCACTTTTGTTTTTCTTACTAAATATATTTTTTTTGGTCATTACAGGCTGGTTCACATGTTCTCTATGAACATATTAATGTCTGCATTCCCACACGATTCACTCTAAAATCATTTGTCAACCTATAACCAGAAAATGACCACCTTTTGCTGTATTCTCAATGCTAGTCCAAAATTGGCTCTTATGTATGCAAAGAGCACCCTAGAAAAAGAAAAAGAGCAACACCATACTAACAGCCTAATAACTTCTTTTGGAAAATGACAGTACTAAGATAGGATAACAATCATCCATTTTGAATCATAATAGACAAATGTAATAGAAGGGTCTATGTAAAGCAAAAAAAAGCTTCTTCTAGCAATAGTAAAGACAATATAAAATTCTCATAGCCAAGTTTCTAACCACAAAAAATTAAGATCAAACACTTTGCTTATAGAATCCTAGTTGAACAACCCTCAATACGCCAAAGAATATTAGAGCACCATTAGCCATAGTTGAGAAGATGACCATGGGGATACTTACATTTTTATGTTGTAATATAAATAAGGGGCACATAAGAGACACATAAAAAATCAATTGATGCAAAATTTAGAAAGATCATGAAATTTCACAGAAATCTAACACCTCTAGGCTATGCAATAGGCAAATAACTGTAATAAGAAATGGCTTACTTGTTCAAATCGATCCGGTAGGCTATGAGTTGGTTGAGGCAGAGGCCTGCTAATAGGGAGCTTGGAGCTGGAACCGGACTGCCACCTGCTTTGAATGTTGCGCCCTTGAGGAGTTATGGTAGGAGGAAGCTAGAGGAGAATGACGGTTGATGGGGATGGAAGAAGAGTTTGATGGATGAAGAATGCAACAAAATGATGATGATTAGTATGTGGTAGAACAATGTTAGTTCACAAATGATGATGATGAAGACTGCCAAAGGTGCAGGAGATAACGAAAAAGATCCAACACATGATAATTTATGTCGCTTGTTACCCACATTTGCATTAACGTGCATATTATCCATGCCACTTGCAGGTCATTGTATATTGTTTTGTGCTTTGAATATAATTATGTTGATTATTGTAGAGTCTCAATGAGAAGACTGGGTTATTCACTAATAGGATGAGGATCATCCATCAAGATCCTACACTTCATGCCTAGAAAGTTGCTTCAATCAAGGTTTGAGAATAATGCATGAAATGTTTAGATAACCAGCCCTTCTCCCCAAAATTTATTTTCAAGCAAGTACTTCTCACCTCTGCATGTATGCTGAGGGGAATACATAAATATACTGAAACTAATAATATGCTTCTCACCCTTACATTGGAACCATACAAACTTAATTTTGGTTAATTTCTACCAATCAACTATATCAAACATTATACATACCATGTATTTTGTAGTAAATAAATTAAGTGTATTATAGATAACAAAAATATCAATGTAGAAACATGCTTGTATTTATTTTGCCAGTCTAATCTAATATGGAATTAAGGTGAGGAGAGAAAGCAATCCCTCTTATTAGACCTCCACCAATTTTCCAAAACGGCAAAACTAATCTAATCTATTCCACATAAAGGTAAAAGAATGACAACAGTAAGAAGACACACTTCTGAAACTCTAAAAGCTTTCTTCAGTAACATTGCGAATTGTTAGAAAAGAAGCATTGCCATGAAAGGTTAGTTTATGCATGCTGTAAATGGTGCTTTGAATCGAAACACAATATAATTTCTCTCGTCATATATAAACACACACAAAAGATTTCAGATTCGCCTAAAACCAATTATTGGATTATTAGGTTTAAATCCAAACCAATCCTAATCAACCCCAAATAGGACAATAATATTAGGGTTCCAAAATCAAATTTGTTATTAACTTCCAACCAAAAGAGAACCAACCTTACTTGTTCAGATCGAATTAGTAGACAAATCAACCAACGCTCTATGAAGGATACGTAGAAGAATGAAGAAAATCACAAAAGATAAATCGTTTAGATGATGAAGATGGAAGAATGAGGGGTTGAAGAAGAAAGAAAAATCAAAAGTGATGACACGCCAGAAAATTGCAGAGGAAGATTGATTGAGAAGCAAATTTTGTCCCTGTTCCATATTTTTCCTCAGCTTTGGGCGAGGAAAACATCCATGTATAACTTTCCTACTAGCTTTATTTGGTATTTTCTTTCCTTTTAATTTTTCTACTAACCAAACACCTAAAAAATATTTTTCTCTCAATTTTATTTCCTTTCCTCATAACTTTCTTGAAACCAAATAGACCTTATAGGTATTTTATTCAATGTCCGGAGAACAACGTAAAAATTTCTACCAAAGTAGCACTACTAAATCTTATATACCCTTTTCCATATCAAGAAAATAAGGTTGTCATTTTGGAAAAGTCTCATAATGATTTTTATATTTATAATATATTTTTATCTTTCATATTTTATGTGTCAATTGCTCTATTATTTCTTAACAAATGATGTTGATTATAATCTTGAAGCTATTTTTATTAGCTCTTAGAAAGATATATGAATTGCTAAAAATAACTTTCGTTTTTTTATCCAAAAAGAGTAAATACTTTGAACAAGCCTATAAAATGTGGTAAGTCCCTTTGAAAAATCATTGCATTCTTATGTGTCCAAATATCATACATGACCGTAACAAAATTTGTCATCCACACACCGCCAAACTTGTTATATGATTGATTATGATCATCGTTATGAGCAACTTATCTCAACAACTTAAAAGAAGGTAATCAAATTGAGATTTTCTAAAGCATAAAGGGTGGAAAGATGGTCTTTTTTCTATAGGATATCGTAGGTAAACTACACATGTATTGTAGCCTACTATTCCCCATCTATGGATTTGTCCCCTCCCTACAATTGTGATATATTATTATAACACCACAACCCCCACATTGATTGTGGGTTATCTAAATCATTTATTGGGATGAACAAATGATCCGATGTATACACATAAGTCTTTTTATAATATTTTGTCACCATTCATATACTTTCAAGGAGGTTACCTATCATTGAAATACTCACACTAAAAAATTTAATTGAGAAGTTCTTCAGGGATGAATTTTCAAAGAGTAAGGTATACCTTATTAATATAGGTAATCATATTAATCACTTTAAACATGTCATCAACTTATTAACTTGGGGTACTGCATACACCTCAACTCAAAAGACACAAAATCTTTGTTGCCCCTCAAATACTAATTGTTTCATTACATTCTATCCCTAGAATTACCCCACTAGGTGGTTAAGCAACTCATATAAGTTCAGATTATGGTTGTGGTTTCACTTAGATATCATTTATAACACCCCAAACCCCACTAACTGTGGGTAATTACTTGGAGTGGTTTTGGAATTGATGCTTGATCCTACATATCAACATTAGCCCTTTTAATGTGTTTTATATTGATTCACACACTTCTTTAAAAACTTTACAGGAGTTCACTTATAATTATTTTACTCCAAGTCAGATATGTTTAATTATAGAGTTGTCTATTAATAAATTTTCAAAAATGAAGGTATCATTCTCTACCTTATTGATATAGGTAGCCATGCTAATACTTTTAAACCTCCATCATCTACCACTCAACTTGGGGTGTCACAATCATAACGATGAATGATCATTGTAGTACACCATTATTTTATAACAAAATATTTTTATTAATGAGATAAAATTGATTGTCTTCTAATAATATAGGATACATTGTTATTAAAAGATCTATTTTGATGATTGAGTGGCATTAATGTCCATGCCAAATTAATGAAAAAAATCTTTACTTTTTATGACATTGGGTCATCATAAATGACCACCTTATTATTATTATTAATAATCTTCATTATTTATTCTCCAACAAAATTCTTACCAAAAATCCCAAAATATATATAAAAAATTAGTCAAACATGAAAACTTATGGTAGTAGACCCTTTTATCATCATAAATTTTTTTGTCACCAACTATTTCCTCCAACAATTCATTTACTAAATAGTTTTTAAAAAAATGGACAAATTATGATGAAGGGACATTGTAAAAGACCAATATACCATTGAAAAATAATTCTCCTCAAATTTTCTGAATGACTGTCCAAATTTGAGTAAAAATAATAACAATAATAATAAATATGTATGATAACAAGCCATCATTAAAACATTAAGAGTCATCCTTAAGGAATTTACATGAAGCACCGTTATTCATTTAACTAACAAAATTTATGACAACTATGAAGGATTTAATTTGGCATGTTATAGTGAGTTATAAATCCTTCAAAGTGAGGAAAAAATTATGCTAGCCATTTTTCTTCTTCAGTATGGTAGTAGCCAATACACAATTCAAACCCTCTTTTTGTACAGTTGTAGTAATGATTAATAAAGGTATTGTTCTAAATTGGATATTTAGATGACTCACTTATTTGTAGCTCACACAAAGATAGTTATAAAAGATTAACTATGACTCTAAAATCACATAAAATTGCTAATAAAAACACTTTAATAGGGTTTTATAACATAAAAGAAAAGAAAATCAAATAAAATAAGAAAGTAAATATAAATGAAAGCAATAGCGATGAAGATGTTAAGAAAGTCAATATCCACCATAAAGTTAAGTCAAGAAATAAAAAATAGTCTATAAGTCACCTATTAGTTATGAGAAAGAGATTGACCAAGTTACAAGCCACCAACAAGTCACTAAATGTAATATAACTTTGATAAAGTGATTAATACAAATCATCACCAATATTAACTCTTATTGAGGTCTAGCAGTATAGTTGCACTAGCAACTCCATTATTAAATCAGCATCAGTGACTTGAGAACAAGTGAAAAGGTGTCACCCAAGCTAGTACCATTATCATGCCAACTACATGTTTCACTACTCTAATTAAAATCACAAAAATATTAGGTGAACTATTATCTAACCTATCAATAATTTATACACACTAACTCTAACATGTTTATATAGCCACCTAGAAAGTATATAATCCTACATATTATCACTATAAGGAATTAAGAATGAGGTATGCACCATATAAATTACACTTGATACAATCAAACATATAAACAATAATAACTAAAGCAGAGTCAAAAGATAATTTCATGTAAAATTAGGACACCATACAAATTATTAATAATATCTCAAACCATAGCCTAGGGTTATAATATCATCCTATAAATAAGTAAATTAGCCACTCATCATGTAAAAATAAATTACAAAAATAATATGATAGGAAAAGAAAAGTTTAAGAACCAAAGTGAACACAAATAAAACACAACAGATGAATGATAGTTAGATCAGGCTTGGTCAACTTCCTGTTGTGGACTTTGTCTCATTCCTCATGCGAACTATTCTTTTCCTTCAATTTAATGATCTATAAAGCTAGATGCTCCCTTATGTAATTTTTGGCATGAGATTAACAATTAAAGGGTGTATGGGTGTTGAATTGATGATTTTGTGGATCAATTGGAAGAATTGAACCACATATTGAAGGAGCCATAGATATGGATAAATGTATAAATATGGGTGGAACCCTAAATTAAAAATCCTATGATGGAGGCTAAATTGATGGATGAGAGTCACAAATTAGGGGTAGATGATGCATGAATTGAACAAATTACAAATGGATTAACGACATGGAAGCAAAAATTAAGATAATTGATGAACATAAGTGGAGTGGAGGTTGAAGATGAAGGAAGGACCCTAATTCTTGAAACTTAAGGATGGAGGCAATGATTCATAAATTAATTAAAGGGTTGACTTAATGATGTCTATATAGGTGTTTGAAGGCATAAACATTGTGCATAAGGTCGGTAAGAAGATATGATAGATTTAGAAGATATTTTCCATAAAATCTCCCATTGCCATGGTAGTTTTAGGTACTTTAGAAAAACCTTATTCGACCAGCTATTGATCACCAATTCCTAGGCAAAATTTAGCAAAATTTGATCAACAACTTTGAATTCAGCCTAATTTATACCATGGTGTAATAGAATTAAAAAAAGAGTGGTAAATATGAAAGTGGAATATATTTATCTTATCTTTCTAACATAACTTGAATCACCTCAATGGAGCTTTTATTAAAAAAGTTATGCTCGAAATACTGAATTTTATTTTTTTTTATTCCATTTGTATGATCCAGTTGACCTTTTTGTTTGTAAACCTTTCCAATACACCTCGTTTTTACTCCTTTTCAGCATGATTGATCCTAGATGAGTATACATGGTTTAAGAGAGGCTAGATTGACCTTTTTAAAGGAAAAGCAATGTAAATTAAGAGGATTAATACCATAAAAATATGTCATAAAAGTGCACTTATCATCATCTTCTTATCTTATCTTCATATTTTTGCACCTCCAAATCTCCACCTCACTCAAAATCTCTTATTTTTCTTGTTTTCTCTTCGTATAAAAGGTTATTGTGTTTTTTTCTTCCTTTTGTTTTTTATTTTCTATTTTCTAATATAGACTAAGATTTTTATAGGTCGTAATTAATATATGATTTTACCATAGTTGGATTATAATTAGTTGTAATTAGTATTATGTTTGTTTAATATTGTATAAAATCTATTTTCTCATTTCTATATTTATATGTAAGTGGACATATGTTAGAAACTTGTACCTCCTTTGGCTTTGACACTTACCACCACCACTACTTTCTTTGTTGCCTTTTTTCTTGACTACTAATATTGGTTGTAATACCCCAAAACCTTAATTTAGAAATTAATAGGTGAGATTTAATTAAATATACCATTTTTAATAAAATATTGTTATTATAACAAAAATAATTAAAGCCAAAAAGGAGGAAAATAATGTAGGAATCAAATCAGTGGAGGAAATCCATAATTTCTAAATTAGTAAAAAATAATTATGTATTTTTATTAATTCTATTATTTCGAGAAATTAAAAAAAAAACTCCAACACCCCGAACACATCATGTTTCTTTTTTCTTTTTTCCTTTTCTCTCTTTTTCTTCCTTTTCTTTTTCTTTCTTCCTTTTTCTTCTTTTTCTTCATTCTTTGCCAATCTGGGCCACGCCCAGCGAGACCCACTCCTTCCCCTCCCCCTCCTCTTCCTCTTCTAGCATGACCTAACCCTTTTTTTCTTTTTTCCCCCTCGTGAGGCCTAGGTTCCCCCACCTTGTCCTTCCTATCCCCCTCATTTTTCCCTTCTTCCTCTTTTTCCCTTGTCTCTTACCTTTCCCCTCGATCAGCTGACGTATATGACTACTTAGTAGACATGGCTCTCCCTCTCCCTTCACATTACTCTCGATGTAACATGTAGGGCATGCTGCTTGTAATGCCCTACACTAGTCCTTGTCCTATACAACTCCAACATCCACACCTAACCCCTACAAACCTGCCCCCAAAACCTAACACTGCCCCTTCGAACTTACACTATTATAAGCCTGTACCAGCCTGCCACCGTCGGTCGGCAGCCACCTACCCCTCCAACTCCCTTATCCTCATTTCCCCTTGTCTTCTTCTCCTCTCTTATGCCCATAACATCCCTCCCTCACCCTTATTCTTCTCTCTTTTTGTCTACCAAGAATTTCCCTTGTAATCCTCTCCCTTTGTCCCTTTAGACGCAACTAATGCCACCTCCGCGCTGCCGTCCAAACTGCCACTCACTCTCTTCCCTACACCACCTTCTCCAAATGTGACCCTCCTCTACCTCTAACTCTCCCTCCTTTTCTCTCCCCATTTGTGCAAAGTGGGTAGCTCTTTCACACCCTTCGCCGCCGCCACCTCTATCGCCACAACTACCACCTTCATTACCTCCCTCTCTACCCAAAAAACCTCCCTCTACCTTCCCTAACCCTCCATTCACCTTTTATCTCCCTCCTTCCTCCTTATTTCCTCTCCTCCACTTTCGACCACCGTCGTTGCCGCCACCTACTCTACCACCATGGGATACACCACCACCACCACAACCCCCTTTGCCCAGGAATCTTGCCACCCAACAAAACACCACTTCTCTTCCCTTTTCCAACCCCAAAATCCTATTCTATCACCACCACCTCCACCACCCTTGTGCTACAGCTGCCTCGCTGCCGCTGCCATCCTAGCTGTCACATCCTATTTGCTTGTGCCATAACCCTTATTTTTATTTAGTATAATTTATTTTAAATATTTTGCTATTATTAACCTTATTTCTACTACTACTAATACTATTAGTATTATTATTAATCACTAATATTTAGTTAGAAAAAAATAAAAGAGAAAGGAAAAGGAGTAAGATGAAAGTTAATATTAGTGTTTTATTTGTATAGGTGAACCAAACCCTTCCCATAAGGAAGCGTAGGATTCATGCTCTAAGCGCGGTGCCCTATTAGGTAAGGATATGTTTAAGGCTTAGTTGTATGTTTTATGCGCTCATGGGTGTTTTGATATATGCTATGTATTATATATGAATATGGACTAAAATGTGTGTAGTAAAACTTACTTTTCATAGAGCTAAGGTAAGTTATATATGAGCTATAATATGTGCGATATAGGTGATATGACTTGTATTTTATGGCATGCTCTTATGTATAGTTGTTATATTATGAAATGCATGCTAGGAGGCCTTAGGTTGTATGATGAAGGTTGTGGGGATCTAACAGAAATAAAAGGTGAGGAGTAGTTAAGAAGTGAGAAAAAGCCTAATTACCCGATGATGCATGGGTGATGAAATAAAGGAATAATAATAATAAAATGAAGGGTTGGAGTGAATCTTGCTTGGGGAGTGTAAGACTTGCATGGGGTGGTTAGTCTTTGCATGGGGGTAATGTTTATGTGGGAAAAAGTTGTTTAAGGTTTAAGCATAGTGTGGAAAAAGCACTTTGGGTGATTGGAGTCCTTGGGTGAAAGATAGTACGTGGGCTGGTATAAGTGTACACAGGGGTGTAACTAGTTTTTTTGGGAAAAAACCCTAAGTATGGAAGTGTGTGAAAGGGTTGATGGTGATTGGTTGGTGTTAGGGTTGAGATTATAAGGGTGTCTTCTGAAGGGGTTGAGTTAAGTGGTAATGAGGGTGAAGTGTATATGCAGAAGGATGGTGTAAAAGAAATGAGGAGTATTAGGGTTTCAGGGTGGCCAACTAGGATTTTCTTATCACATGTCGAATATGGGGAGTAAGGTTGTGATGTTAGATGTGGGTTGAGTGGAGTGATGGTGTTGGAATTAAAGGGAGATGGGCCATTTATGATAATGAGAGGTTAGGGCCACATAAGCCAGATTAGGATTTCTAAGGGGAAACCCTAGTGGGAGATTGTGAGCTAAGGTGGAGAGATAGAAAAATGGGTTTGGACACACATGCATAGGGGATTTGGGTTTCATGACGAGTAGAGGAAAGGTGGACTAGAGGTATTTGAGTCTTTGGGAGTGTAGAGGTCCCAAGATATGGGACTGTGTCATTCAAGAAGTCTGGGGTATAAGTCAGGAGTCCATTGAGGACATAAAGTAAAACACTAACTACTTAAAGTGAAGTATTATCAGGCTGGGCCAAGGTTAGAGTGTTTTCTAGTCCAGCTATTATAATAGTGGGGGTTCTGAGCTCGATAAACCAAACCTTGTATGGTAATAAATCATGAGAAATATAATAACTACTTAAAGTGTAACACCACGTGGGTCGAGGCAAGGTTGGGATGAATTTCGGTCCACTGACTATATAATGGGCAGGTGCGTTCTGCCTTGGAGTAGTAATTCTAGTCCACCGGCTATAATAGTGGCCAGGTTTGTTTTTTCCTATAGTATCATTTTCCATCCACTGGCTATAATAGTGAGGTTCCAGTACTCATGTGGATATAATTCAAGAGATGTATAAAGACGAAGTTAATAACCTATATCTTAATAAAGATGATTAATCTGAATAGCATACTGTATGCAATATCTACCTTTTATGTTATGCATGGTCTTAGTCTTATGGTTACCTTACTTGGTACGTAGCGTACTAATCACCCCTTTCATGGGTGCTGCTCATTCTCACGAGTAGTGACCCCTCTTGAGTTTGTACAGGTAGGAGATGATGTTATTTATGACTTTGATGCCTATAATGCCTTGGGTGGGACTAAGTGATGGTTGTTATATTTGTTTTGGGGTCCGATAGGGTGTTCTTCGGTCATATCTTTATTAGATTTCCTTGTCATTTTTAATTATCAGTTTATTTCCCCCATAGTGGGCATTTTTGTATCAACTTCCATTTCTGAATTAACTCTAATAGTTGTGCACTCTAATTTATTTATGAGTTGAAACTATTATGGTTTTTATTTATTATTCTTATTAATAATTTTAGTTTATCTAGCCTTGTGGTTAGTATGAGATTGGCTGGGGTTTAATCTTATACTGATCATGGCGGTAGCACCCCCCATTTTTAGTTTATGGTTTTTTGTACAAACGAAAATTTTCAATTATAAATTTTATGGGTGTTACAAGTTGGTATCAAAGTGTTGGTTTCGGTAACCATGCTTTATTTTTGGAAATTTTTTGAAATAACAAGTTTTCCTCTATTTTTGGAAAATTTTTATACTCTAAAAAGGTTTATCTATTTTAAAAACCCTAATTATGGGTTCACTAGTGAGGAAAAAAAATGGTAGACTAGGAATTTCTGAGAAGGAAAATAATGTGTGGTAGTTGTAATGAACCAATAGTTTCCCTCCTAACATGTCTTTTCTTTTGAAGTGAAACTTCATGATGAATTGAAGAGTAGAATGATTGGAGGAGGCATTTGAGGCCTTCATAGAGTGCATCTCGCACTAGCTGCTAGTGTAGCCCCCACAACCACATCACTCTAAGGATGCCAGGGAAGATTAGCTCCAATGGGTCATCGGATATCACCCTCCTCTATACTTGGGTGAGGAGGACCCCGTGATCTTTGAGGGGTGGATCTGATACATGGATCTCACCTTTGAGGTAGTGGACTGCCATCTATCTTAGTAGTTTAGTATCACAAGGTTCTTTCTGAGAGGAGTAGCAGACGTTTGGTGGGTAGAGAACAGTACTCGAGATGGTCCCCTGATGACCTAGGAGGCATTCAAGGCTGCCCTATGCTCCAGATCCTACCCAATGAGCTTTAAGAGGGACAAGATCAAAGAATTTATGCAACTCATCTAAGGTAATATGACGGACAAGTAGTACTACTCTCCCTTTACTGAGCTGCTCCGATTTACCCCAGGGATTGCCACAAGTAGGGTTGTAAATGAGCCGAATCGAGCCGAACACTACTAAGCTCGGGTTCGGCTCGTTTATATTGTATGAAGCTCGAGTTCGACTCGAGCTCGTTTAGAGTTCGATTAGTCCTATTCGGATTCGGCTCTTCTAGTATTCGCGAACTATTCGGCTCGGTTCGTATATATTAATCGAGCCTTTTGGGCTCGTTTACTGCTCGTTTTGATACTCGTTTGAGGTTCGTTTGGGGCTCGAGTTCGTAGTCTGTTAATAGTTCGTTAAAAGCTTGTTCGGGCTCGGTAAAAGCTCGTTCGGGCTCGTTAATAGTTCATTCGAGCTCGTTAAAAGCTCGTTTACGCCTTATTTACAGCCCTAATAATACAACTAGTATAATTACCCTTAATAAATCAATATTTGACAAAATTTAGGCATAATTTATCTTAATTATAGCCTGAACAAATATTAACCTGTTTCAAAAAAAAATTGAAATGCACCTATTGCACACAAATTTAGGTGCAAACTGCAAAGTTTCTCCCCTGTTTCAAATTTTTTTTACCATGCACCTATTGCATACAAATTTAGGTGCAGAATTTCTCCCCAAAACATGTTTAATATTACAATAAATCCATAAAAACTAAATAATACAACTAGAGATGTAGATACATCTTACATCAATAGATTCAATACACAAACAAAATGGCTTCAAAGCTCCATAATAATCATCACAGCCACATCCATTGCCATTAACCATTGAATGATATGATAAAAATAACCTGCACCAAATTAAAAGTATAAAAATAATATTAGCATAGATTAGAAGTTATGATATAATAAAAATTACTATAATAAATATAACAATAATAATAAATCACAAAATTTATTTATTGTTCATATTAAATTTATAACAATCAGCATGGATTCAGCATGGATAACTAGAAAACCCTATGATAAAGACTAGCATAGGACTACAACTCCCATCACCACTGCATACTAGTGCCAATAGACTTTTCTTACAGATTTTCAACATCCACCACACTCGGTTTCTTAAATAAGGGGGCATACGCTAAATTTTTGAGTCTACAATAATCTAAACATGCTCATCGTAATTAAACCATTATCTCTATCTAAGATAGGGATGAACGTAGAATTGTATGCAACACCCCAAAAATTTAAACTAGAAAATTTTATTTTAAAGATAATACAGCATGGATTCAGCTCCATACAAATAGCATTGGGAACAATTTAATGCAAAATAAATACTTAATAGATAGGAAAGGATATAAAATTTGTTCAAATAGTCAGCATGGATTCAGCAAGCGGAATAAAATTAACGTAACATGTGGGTGGGAGAAATGAACAGGGAGCAATGCTACCTGTATTACTATTTCTAGAGAATCTTAATAATCTAAATAAAATTTGAAAACCATAAAATGAGGCTGGGAATGGAAAGTAGATACCAACATGGATAATCTAAATAATCTAAATTCAGCACAATGAGAATCATAATAGAACAATGTTACATGAATGAGCTAGTTTTAGAAAACATACCATGATACGAAAATAAATCATAACGAGACTTCGGTAGCCAACAAAAAAAGACACGATCCACAATCTGCAAAAACAAATTATTTAAATTATAGTCATTATAGAGGCAAGTACCTTATATTAGAAGTTAGAACATTACCAACCAAATTATTGCAAATCAATTTCCTGCATAGCTTCATATTCTTGTGTGTGTGCCAATTTTTTTTTTACAAAAAAGGGAGCAAAAAAAAATAGTAGCTACACTTAAATTGAAAACATAGATTAAGTAACTAAATTTAAATAATAGTAAAATAATTACCTTTTTCTTAGGCAAGTCATTATTACGAACCCAATCACCGACGCAAAGTAAAACTTCAGCCTTCGGATCTAAAGAGGCCCGATATGGATCAATTATCCTCCCACCGGCACTAAAAGCATCCTCCGAAGTAACTGATGTGATAGGAATTGCTAAAATATCACGTGCTACTTGTGATAATACAAGAAACTTCAAGGTATTTCCCTTCCACCAGTTGAGTGCAGAAAAAGAAGAACCTAAGCCATCTTTACACATATACACACCCTTCTCTGGGTATATATCCAACTCTGATTTGCTCGATTGTTGGGTGCTAGCACTCATAACAAACTTTTCAAACCTTGATTTCCTAGATAATAATCCTTTTTTAATCATATTACTAGGCCCAACCTCATTCATGTCCTTCTCCAATGCATTCTCAACACTACTCACATAATGTCAAGCATAACAATCAAAAATCTCCCTCAATGTTTTTTTACCTCTCCAATATTTTTCTCAACCTCAAATTCTTTGTAAATGATAGGAAATGTATAATCAATCAACATCATTTTGTACCGAGGATCTAAAATAGAAGCAAGAGACATCAACATATTGCATTCACCCCAATACTTATCAAACTTTTCTTTCATTTTCATGGCCATTACTTGCATAAAAATGTCATCATCATTTACCTTCTCATCTAATGCCTCTTTTATCACCCAAATCTCCGAAAGATACAAGTTTGATGTTGGATATTCACTTCCTAAAATAAATTTTGTAATCTCATTAAAAATAGCAAGAAATCCACACACACCCTCCACTTGTTTCCATTCATCATGATTCGGTAACCATTGGTATCTCATATCTTGTTCAGCATATCTAGAAAATATATCTTTAAACTCTAAAGCTGTGGACAACATTGCATAAGCCGTATTCCATCTTGTTTTAACATCTAACACTAACTTTTTTTTGTCAAACCCACTTGCTTAGCAATCTCACTAAATAACTTCAAACGTGCTTCAGAATATGCCAAATACTTCACACTTTCTCTCACATTTGTTGTAATATGTTCAATACATTCAAGCCCATCTTGAACCAACAAATTTATTATATGGGCACAACTTCTCACATGAAATATTTTTTCATCAAAATAAAGCTTATTCTTATAAGCAAAGCTATCTCTTGCTATCTTAACAACCCTATCATTAGCAGTTGCATTATCAACGGTAAGACTACAGACTTTATCCTCAATTCCCCAATCCATAAAACATTTGTACAAAGCATTGAAAATTGTTAGACCAGTACAAGGAGGGGCCAAGTGGAAAAAAATCAGGATATATTTACGTAAGACCCAATCATCACCAATAAAATGTCCGGTCACAACCATATAATGGATTTTTTGAGCATCCGACTTCCACAAATCAGTAGTGATACTAATCTTCTGCGTCTTATCCAACACATTCTTAATTTTTTTTCTTGTAATGATCATAAACAGAAAAAAAATCTTGTTTGACCATAGCACGTGACACTTTTTTGTAATGAGGAGTCAGGGTTTTTAAGTATTCATTGAACATTTCATTCTCAACCATATTAAATGGGTACTCGTGGACTAGAACGGCTTTAGACCAAGCCTCTCTTGATTTTGCATGGTCAAATCGAAAGCAAGTAGCAGAACTTACCCCCATTGATTTTGTTAAAGACAACTCTTGCTGACCTTTTGGCTTGCGGAGTGCACAGGTAGACAAGTGTCATCTTAAATGGGAGGTAGTGCCACCAGCGATGATGGAAAGCTTGTCATGACAATGATTACATTGCACCTTCTTCGTTCCATCTTTTAATACAACCTCTTTAAAGTCTTCCCATACAAGTGAAGTTTTCTTTCTAACCTTTTTCTTTATCGTACAATGCTCATCATCGTCGTCAAATCCACTATACTCTTTAGCACCTTGCTCCCTATCCTCATTACAAGCCTCTTCTTCTCGAACTTCCACCATATTGTTATTGCCTTCTTCCATAGCTGGACTTGTAGCAGAATATCGTGAATGTGTTGAGTTTGATCCTTGTTTAGAAGAAGAAAATTCTGAATATATTAATTTTGACATAGTCAGAAGTTATATATGATAATTGAAAAAGAAAACAAAGAAATTTGGGAGTAGGAGCAATAGCAACACTTATAACACTAATAATTTAATAAACAATCTGATTGTGTAAGTTATACATACAATATTATTTTTTATTTTATTATACACGAGAACAAAACAAATAATATAATTAAAAAAAATACCTACAAAGAAAAGTTCATACTTCTAACTTTTTTTTGTTAAAACAAAAAAGACAAAACATGATATAAAAGAACAATTATAAATATAAATACCATAAAACTAATATTGTTCTCTTATATAAATCAAAAAATTAGAAGCATCTATAAAACAAAGTTCTTTATTAAAACAAAAATAAATAAAACATGATATATTAAACAGGATTATAAATAAATATACAAAAAAACTAAAAGTATAATAAAATAATTCAAAAAATAAGGCGTTGCTACTACTACCTACTGACCAAATATTTGTGTTGACTTTAATTCTTCAACCATCAATGTCTGTTAACTTCTTCAACCTAAGACCAAATCAAAACAATATTATTCAGATAAGCTTTAATAAGTAATTTAAGCATTAAATGTTGATTATATATTTAATAAATACTTACGTCATAATTAAAAAATAAAATATATACTTTTACATCTTACCTTGGAAGATGTAGTGACAAACAACACTAACATCAAAGTAGTTAAAACAAGAAGTTCGAGAGGAGGAATCACTTGCTAGATGAATTTTGGTCATGGACATTCCAAGAGAAAGGAAAGGGAGGAAGTTGTTCTTATCTCAGGGGTCTTATGTTCATAAAGTGCTCGAAAATTTTGGTTGTTTTGAGGTGAAGCCTGTGTCAACTTCAATGACAATGAAATTTAAATTGAGTAAGGGACAAGTCCCAAAAACAAAAAAGGAGAAGAGGTATGGATAAGGTACCTTACCAAAGTGTTGTGGAGAGCTTGATGTATCTTATGATTTCTAATAGGCTAGACCTTGCTTATGCAGTGAGTGTGGTGAGTAGGTTCATGTCAGAACCTGGGAAAGAACATTGAAGGGTAGTAAAATGGATCATTAGATACTTAGCTAGGTCTAGGAAGGTTAGATTAGTGTTTGATGTGGAACAAAGTGACAGTTGCAAGGTTATACTGATTCTGATTATATATGTTGGGTAAAGATAGCTCTTAAAAAGACAATTAATCACTAGGACTGATCCACAAAGTTAGTATATATGTTGGAACAACGTATTATTGCACAAGAATACATTAAATACTATGGTTTTGAGTTTCAATTCCGATTTGTAGTGGGAAATAAGTAGTTGATGAATTGTCTAGAGTGCCACCAGAGATTTATGAGACATAGGCTAACTGGAAAACTTAAGAAATTGATAAAGTAAGCTTTTAACAAAAATTGATGCTGATTTGCAACATAGAGTAGAAGATGTTGCTGAGTTTTCTTGGATGCAAATGAGAGTGATGTACCAAAGATGTCTAATGATTCTGTGTAACTCTGCTTTCATACCAACCATTTTAGAAGAATATAATAGTTCTGCTTTTGGTGGACACACAAGTGATGATGACTTTTACGTCTAATGCAAGCAACAACAAAAAAATGGGCACAACAGTGTTTACAAAAAGATTATACTACTTTGTTCATGGCCCCTGCTGTAGCTGTACCCAACCAAGTTTGAGAGGCTTTGAGCATGGACTTCATAGGACAACCAATTCAAAGGGAACGGTCATATTACCAGTTGCACTGGACCTTTAAGAAAATATGCTCACTTCGTGCCACTTAAGCATCTCTGGTGGTTGAACTCTATTATAGATGAGTGGTACATCTTCATCTCAACCCTCATTACTGTTGACCATGATATATTTTTCATCCAAATGCTTGGACGATGAGGAATGAGGAAAAAAAAGGCTATGAAATACGGACTTTAATACTACCCCTAACAAAACCCTCTCCACTAATGTTTCTATCTAAAGGTGAACTGCCAATTTTAAACCTCCCTGAACTCTATTTTTTCTTTATTTTTTATATTTTTCCCTTATCCAAATACTACTGCAATTATTTCTAAGTATAACTTTGGTTTTGCTTGATTAGTTTGATATGATAAAATTAGTTATTCAATAATTAACTGAAATAAGCTGAAGCCAATTAGTTGGTTCGAGTAGTTCATGTCTAGTGAGGCTTCTTTGATGATCAATTGAAACCAAAAAAAGCCAATTAGGTTTCTAGTGTTTTGAAATGAATGCTATTAATTTTAATCGAATTCCAATGAATCTGAATGAAGAAGAAAGACAAACAGAAATGAAGCCAAAGAAAGAAAGCAAGGAGAATTAGCAAAAAAAGGGGAGTATTTTTGTCCTGTCGAATTTTCAAAACTTAATCTTCATATCATCCATCCCAACACAAATACTGACAGAAGAGTATGGAGTAACCAAAATGCTGGATTCATGATAGAAAAGTACCATACATAGAAATAGTTGTTGATGGAAAGTGCTAACTGCAAAGTTTTGAAACGAAATTAACAATATGGAAATCATCAAATTCAAAATAGGTGAAACAAATGTACCACTTAAATTTAGCTAAAAATATATATTCTCATAGTACAATACAATTCATTTTACTACTTTGTGTAATGTTGTGGAGGCAAGCTAGACAGATATAACAAGGTTCCAGTGCTCAGGACAGTGCAAGAAGTATAAGCCTCCTGGTCAGACTTAAATTCATCTCTATTACAGGTTTCCATGTTTGTTGCTTAGTTTTTTTCAGTTACTTTCTTTCTTCTTAATCTTTTCTTGTCCAAACTTAATATAGTAAGTGAATTGGAAGATTGAGTCTTCACAGAGGGTAGCATCATTTTAAAGCTAAGAAATTATAGCTAGGCATTGAAGCCAGAGAAGTTGTTGATAATTCATTCAAAAATGCTATCATGAGAAAATATAAAAGGGAGATTGGAAATCATTGAAGCTTATTTTGTGGGCAAAGATGCATCCAATTAAGTCTTTTTGCTCATCCTTATTTTCTGCATGCTTTTCACTTTTGAAACTAAAAAGAGAAGAGTGGTTTGAGGATCCTTTGAGAGGCCTTTGGGTAAAGGAAGAACCTCAACCAGAATGGAAAGAGAAGTTGATGATATGCCATGACTAGTAAAATAATAAAAAATCCCTTAAGCTCCTCTGTCTCATTGATATATCAAGAAAACCTGTTCAATAATAATTCCATCGAACTAGTTCACCGGGTGTTTCAAGAATAGCAGTTTGATGCCGTAATGTATAAAAGTGTTTCATCTTGCTTGGATTAACTTAATATGAAGTTTACCAATGAGTTTAGTTTTTTGTTTTAATTCCATGTTCTATAATCACTAGCAAATGGAGATGCCTCAATAACTTGTCTACCTTCTATGCAGAAGAAGCCAAATAAAAATAATAATAATCAGATTCTTGTTCAGTTCAAATCAAATAAGCAAATTCAGATAAAGAGAAGAAGCCAACCCAAGCATGTAGAAAGCCAAAATTATAAGTTGTGCCAATAACATCAAGCATCATGCATGAAAATGCAAAATTCAATTAAATCAGTCAATGAAAGTGATAAAACCGAAGTTCCACGTATTGAACATTATATTATCATCAATAAACACTTAAATCATCCCATAAATTGACATATAATATCCAAAAGATAGGGTAGATTCATTTCCTCAGCTAAAAATATATTACATATAAAAAATGGGCTCACTTATCAAGCATAAGACCTAAAATATTACCTCACTGCAAAATTTAGTCCACACTCCACACAGAATCAGCAAGCCTGCAAGGTTTCGAACAGACTTGGGGGCAAAATTGACCTAGAACACTTTAAAATCAAATTAATCATCTAACTCGTCAAAAATTTTTATACGATTCGAAAAATAAATAAGGAAGAACAAATACCTGGGGGAAAATTTGACGAAGACCGCAACACCGCAAGGGTTTCAAAAAACACCAAATGACCTGCGCGGCGATTGGTGATTGCTGACTCAGGCAGGCTAAGATTCGATTATGTATTGTCCACTATCCAGTGTCAACAGTCGAGAATCAAAAAGAGAGATGGGATGCGAATTGGGAGTTGGGAGCGTTGGGCACTGGGAGTCTAGGGCTGTGTTTGTGTCGTTCGGGGTTGGGGAAGCAGTCGAGCAGACGAGTAGAAGTGTAGAAGTAGAACAGTAGACACACACAAACACAGGGCAAGACGCGGGAGTAGTGTAACTAGGGCAACATGTGCTTCTACCAAAATGCTGCGTTTTAATGTAAAACGCAGCGTTTTGGTTTACAACCTTACCGAGCTCTTAACGAGCTTTTAACGGCTTCTACCGAGCTCTTAACGAGCTTTAAAGAGCCGAGCCGAGCCGAATATACCTATGCTTAAGCTCGGCTCGTTTAATAAACGAGCCCAATACGAGCCTTAATTTAAGTTCATTTAACTAAACGATCGAGCTCGAACGAGCTTTTAACGAGCCGAACCCGAGCCGAGCTCAAACTGGCTCAGCTCGTTTACAACCCTAGCCACAAGTGAGTCTACGATTTGAGCATGGGGTGAACTTCAACATTCTCCATATGATTGGAGTGGTGGCCTTCCTAGACTTGGCCACCCCCATACGAGCACACTTGCATTGCCTCTACTTTGGTCTTGGAGCAGCCTATCATACTAGGGAAGAGGAGACTAGAGGACTAGAGTTCTAGAAGTAGGAACTAACCCCAAGTAGGAGGACCTATAGGACATTAGCATATGGGTCAGTTCAGAGCTCAAGGACCAACGAGGGAAATTTCTTATAGACGATGTGGTAGGGGACACCCAGGCCGAGACTGTGAGGGTAAACTTGTGACTTGTTCAATCTATGTCAGACTGGGTCATTACTCTTTTGATTTTTGAGAATAACAACGCTTCCAGCAACCCCAAGGTTAGTAGTACAAGCAGAGGGGACCCTTGATTCCTTAGTAATAGGCCTACCAGCAACACACACATACCTCATCCTCGTAGTTCTAGTTGAGAGCATCTACCTCAATTGATGCACTAATTTGGGATGTCAAGGGAAGGCCTCATCAACCACGACCTTTCCCTTAGAGAGGAGGTCAGTTAGGTGGCACTTGAACATGATCAGCCAGGTAGAAGTTGATCATCAACTGAATGTTGTCACTGGTATATTCACCATACTATCCTTGCCAGTGCATGTTCTTTTTGATTCGGGTGCATCTCTATCATTCATTTCTACTTATTTTGTTGCTAAGGTTGAGATATCACCATCTGCTAGTGTAGCATTGTATGTGATGCTTCCTTATGGTGATAGAATAGGTTGTACTAAGTTACATTCAAATGTGGCCTTAGTCATAAGCGGGGTAGACTTCTTAGTAGACCCAATCAGGATGGATTTAGGGGATTTTGACATGATTATGAGGATGAATATTCTTGGGAGGTATCAAACAATGATAGATTGCACTCAAGATTAAGTGGTATTACAAGGCCCGAGGGGTATTAGGGTGATATACAGAAAGATCAAGCCTAAGCCCACTACCAAAGTGGTGTCTACAATTGCACTGCACTCCTTGGTCTAGAAGGGGTACCCACTATACTTATGTAGTGTGTAAGAGCTGAACAAAGACTTGGCAGCTCTTGAAGGCATTCCTGTAGTTAAAGATTTTTTGGATTTATTCCCAGAGGAAATAGTGGGTATGCCCCCAGCTCGTGAGATTAATTTCACTATTGAGCTAGGGTCGGGAGCTAAGCATGTGTCAAGAGCACCCTACTAGATGGCACCTATTGAGCGGAAGGAACTTAAGACCTTGTTGACAGAATTATTGGAGCATGGGTACATACGACCAACTATGTCACCTTGAGGATAATCGGTCTTATTTTTTAAGAAGAAGGATGGGAACCTCCGTCTCTATATAGACTACCGGGGGCTAAACTAGTTGACTGTGAAGTATCGGTACCCGCTCCCAAGGATTGATGATCTCTTTGACCAGTTGAGGGGTGCCATAGTTTTCTCCAAGATCTACCTAAGATTGGAGTACCACTAGTTGCGGATAGAATATGTTGATATTCTAAAGACCGCATTTCGGACTCGGTATGGACACTATAAGTTCACAATGATGCCATTTGGGCTCACCAATGATCCTACGGTGTTCATGGACTTGATGAAAAGGATCTTCAAACCCTTCCTCTATTAATTTATGGTAGTGCTCATCAACAATATCTTAGTGTACTCTGAAGGTAATGAAGAGCATGTGCAGCACCTCTGTACTATATTGGCCTTCCTATAGGATCACTATCTGTATGCAAAGTTGTCCATGTGTAGGTTCTGGCTTTAGGAAGTGGCCTTCCTTGGGAATATAGTGTCAGTTGGGGGAGTATATGTTGACCCTATAAAGATTGTGGCAATCATAGAGTGGAAGCCCCCCACGAACATGCCAGAGGTTCAAAGTTTTATAAAACTGGCTTAGTACTATAGATGTTTCGTGTGGAAATTCTCAAAGATTACTTGTCCCCTAACCAACCTCTTGAAGAAGACCATGAAGTTCATATGGGAAGAGTCTTGTGATGGAGACTTCCACGAGTTAAAGATATAGTTGACCACCGCACCTTTCCTGACTCTGCCAAAGGATTCAGAAGGTTTCGAGGTCTACAGTGATGTATCCAAGCCTAGACTCAGTTGTTTGTTGATGCAGAATGGTTGAGTAGTTGTATATGCCTTCCGGAAATTGAAGCGACATGAGAAAAACTATCTGACTCATGAACTAGAGTTAGTCGTAATGGTTTTTATCTTGAAAATCTAGAGGCACTACTTGTACGAGACCAAGTGTAAATTATTCACAAATTACAAGAGCCTTAAGTACATCTTCACTCATAAGAAACTGAACATGAGACAAAAGAGGTGGCTGGAGCTAGTCAAGGACTATGACATTGATTTGACCTACCACGAGGGTAAGACCAACGTGGTTGCAGATGTCTTGAGTAGAAAGATCACACACTTTGTTAACTTCTGTGTGGTTGCTGACTGGATGTTGGAAGAATTGTCTAGCCTAGAGATTGAGCTAATTCAGTAGGGTGATCTCAAGGTCTGTATAAGTGCATTGACAATCACTCCTTCAATATTTGAGGAGATCTGGATTGGCCAGGCTAGAGATGCTAAGCTTGAGAATCCATCGAAAGTTGTAGGAAGGCCGAGCCGAATGGTTTTAGGTATACGAGGATGGTAGCCTTTGTTACAAGGGTTGTAGGTGTGCACCGTAGGGATGTTTTGAGTTGAAACACCGAATCTTGGAAGAGGGACACCGGACCCCTTACTTTGTCCACTCAGGAGGGGACAAGTTGTATAAGGATCTCAAGAAGGTGTACTAGTGACCCTGTAGGAAGCGGAAAGTGGCTGAGTTCTTGTTCGGATGTCTGACCTATTAGAAGGTTAAGATTGAGCACCACAGACCTACAGGGCCGAGCTACTTCAACCCTTAGAAGTGCCAAGGTGGAAGTGAGATTCAATTTCCATGGACTTTGTTAGTGGGTTTCCAAGGACTCAAAGCGGCTGTGACACTATCTGGGTCGTCATGGATAGATTAATCAAGTCGACCGTGCTCATTCCAATGAAGTCCACCTAGAGTATGGATTAGTTGGTCAGTGCCTACATGAAGTACGTGGTTAGTCGGTATGGGGTGTCATATCATATTGTGTCAGATAGGCATTTGAGGTTCCTTTTTCATTTATAGGGAAAGTTGCAGAAAGTTTTGGGAACAAATTTGAAGATGATTACAACTTTCCATCCCACTATAGATAGATAGAACAAGAGGACCATACAAACTCTAGAGGACATGCTAAAGGCTTGTATATTGGATTTTCAAGGATGTTGGGAGGAGCACCTGCATCTAATAAAGTTTTTGTATAATAAAAGCTAACATGCCAGTATAGAGATGGCTTCTTTCAAAGCATTTGTAGGGGCAGAAGTGCAGAACCCTCTTATTCTAGAGTGATATTAGTGAGAGTTGCTCAAAGATGACAGAAGAGCTATGCTGATAAGAAGCGTCGGAGTAGCGACTTTGAGCCTAGGGAAATAGTGTCGTTGAGGGTTCCCCCCACTAAGGGTGTGTCAAGATTTGGTAGAAAAGGTAAGTTGAGCTCAAGGTACATTGGACCCTATAAGATCTTGGAGTTGGTCGGAGAGGTTGCATACCAGTTAGCACTCCTACCTGAGTTGGCATAAGTTTACAATGTGTTCCACATATCATAGTTATGGAAGTATGTTACTGATCCTTCCCATGTGACCCAGCCTAACGTGGTCAAACTTAATGATTCCCTGGTGTATGAGGAGAGACCTGTGCGGGTCCTTAATACCAAGCTTTGGAAGACTTACACGAGTGTGGTCCCTCTTGTGAAGATTTTTTGGAGCCGCCATAGGACTAAATAAGCTACTTAGGAAGCTGAGAAGGACATGTGTGAAGCATATCCGAAACTCTTCACCTAAGGTACGGTATTCCTAGTAAACCCTTTTTTGTTTAAGGGGGTAGTAGCATCTCGTTTCGTGCTTTTATTATCTGAATCATCTTAGAAATGCTTTTCCCTATTCCCTACTCCTAGGATTTAAGCCAGTGACTTTGAAGACAAAGTTTTTCTTTAAAAGGATAGTGATGTAATACCTCAAAATCTTAATTTATAAATTAATAATAAAATAGGGATTAAAAGGCGATATTTAATTAAATATACAAATTTTAATAAAATAATATCATTATAATAAAAGTAGTTAAATCCAAAAAGGAGAAAAATAATGCAGGAATAAAATTAGTGGAGGTTAAAATAATTTACTAAATTAAAATAGATTTTAAGAAAATTATAACCATAATTTATAAATTATTAAACAAAAATTATTTATTTATTTTTATTCATTCTATTATTACCAAAAATTTTTAAAAAATTCCTAAACACCCAAACCACCTCAATTTTCTTTTTTTCTTTTCCCTTTTCTCTTTATTTATTCCTTTTATTTTTCTTCCTTCTTCGTTGGAATGGGGCCCACCTAGCGCAGCCCACTCCTTCTCCCTATCCCCCTTTTCTCCTCCTTTCCTGCACCGCCTAATCCCCTTTTTCTTTTTCTTTTTTCCCTTTGTGCGGCCTAGGTTCCCCTCCCCATCTTTCCTTTTTTTTTATCCCCTTCCTTTTTCCCTTCTTCCCCTTTTGCCCTCATCTCCTACCTCCCCCTGATAGGCTAACGCGAATGGTTGCCTCATAAAAGAAATAATAAATAAAGTTTTTGAAAAGTATAGGATACAAAAGTATTACATTTTAAATTTATTAAAACTAACAAGAATAGCAATCATAAAAGGAATAAAAATATTAATAAAGTTTTAAGTTTGAAAAATTAAAATATTAGTATGGCAATTTTTGAAAGTAGTACTAAGTTATATAGTAAAAGAGTGAAGATAATAGTATGAAATAGTAATAATATTATTATTTTATTTGATCCAATATTCAAAGTTCACTAATTAGTATAAAATATTTAAAGTACAGATAAATATAAAATGAAGTAAAAAAATAAGTATTAAATTTTGAAGTTAATATTTTTCATTCATACATTATTGACAAAAAGTAAATAAGAACTTACACATAGTTCAATTAAAAACTGAACTTGACCAATTCTCATTAGACTACGCAAACCAACCTAATTAGTGTAATTTTTTCTTAGAAACTCTAATTTAGATATCATAAGTGTAAAATTTATTATTATATGTACTTAATAATAATAAAAAATTTAGAGTTGAATGTTCCATTGTTATATGTATTATTATTTTATGTTAATAATATAAATTAGTAGATTAAAATTTAAAAATTATTAATTAGAAAGAAATTTTTATATTTAATAATATTTTAAATTTATTTATGTATTATTTATTTATTTATTTAGACCCTTACTTCTCTTATTATTATTTTATCCCAAACTCAACCCTTTAACCTTTCCACACTTCACCCCTTCACATGATCCCCTCTTTTTCTCTATTACCACTCGTTTATCCTCTACCCGAAAACCAAACCAAACCAACTCCGACCCCTCAAGTTGAAGCCCAATCGATTGGTTTGTTCTCAACCAAGCGACCCCTACAACGTTCAGCCTTGCCTCCTCTATCCATCCCCATGGGCCGAACTTTCCATGCTCAGGGATGGCAATTTTTCCCGCGGGTTCAGGGCTCCGTCGAGGATTTCTCGTTCGGGTTCGGGTTCGGGGAGGGAATTTGGGGATTGGGTTTGGGTTCGGAGATTCTTAACGGGGACGGGTTTGGGGTCCCCATCCCCAAACCCGCCCCGAAATGTTATATATATATATATGATTTATATTTTTTTTATAGAATATAAATTAAAAATATAATATAAAAAATAATTTGAGGATCGAGGATGGGATCGGGGATCAGGTATAAAATCGGGTTTAGATGATCGGGTTGGGTTTTAAGAACGGGGAATAAATTGGGGATGGAAAATAAATTAGGGATCGAGTCGAGTATGGGGATTTGATCCCCGCGGGGATCGGGTCGGGTTCGGGGATTATTTTCCTTATCGGGTTTGGGGATGGGGATGGGGTCCCCATCCCCGACCCGCCCCATTGTCATCCCTACCATGCTCTGCCAAACACATTCTTGTCCGCCCTGGTATTACTGCCTGAATTCACTCATGCTTCAGACTTCCTGCACTACAACGTACCATTGCCCGTGCACCCAGACCGTTGCCTGGTTTTGTTTCCTTTGCACCTAACCTAACATGTACCATCACTAATCTCAGCTCGTGCTAGGCTATTTTGTTTTTTTTTTGACTTCTTAGAATATCAACCCTATAAACCTCCCTTCTCATTTTATCTTATTATCCTTCTCGCGTGCACCCTGTCTCACTCACTCAATCGCACCACCCCCTCATTCCGCCCTTTGTGTTCGCACGTTACCTTACACCCCTGACTTCCTCCTTTGTTTTGGTTGTCTTTGTTGGGGTCCCTCCTTAATTAAAGGGGTTTCCTACAACAATAATAGTGGGGATGATGCATGAGTTATAAAGATGGTTAATACTTTGTAACTCTTGGGAATTTGAGAAGGCAAGTGCATTTTATCATGTGTAAGTTACCAAAGTTTCATTAGCTCAAAATTAATGGGAGAGCATTCAAGAGTCATCTTATGGCTTTTGGGTTACCCCTTTCTACTCTTATAAATAGGGGTCTTTGGGAAGGCTTAGATCATCAAGAAAAGCAAGCAATCCTCTACAAAAAGAGATAAAGTGAGAGCCACTACAAAAGTGAGGTACTTGAGAAAAGTTCTCATATTTTCTCAAGCGAAGTTTGAGTGTTCCATCACTTAGTTGGTGAGAAAGTCCATCCTTTGTAATCCATCCTCTTTTGGATAAAGAAGTTGAGTGAGCCTCTAGTTCATACTAGAGAATAATTACTTGTAATCCTATTATCATCATAGTGGAAGGTTTGTGGTTTTTCCCTTCAACTTTAAGGGTTTTCCACGTAAAAATTTGGTGTCTCTATTTTTCTATTTCTGCTATTTTTGTTTTTCCCATTTTAATCACACATAAGGAAGAACAAGGTCTTCTGCTATCAACCGATCCTTTTTCCGCAACAGTCTTTGACCCCTATTTCCCTCCTTCCTCTTTCTTCTGTTTTTCTTTCTGGCCTCACTTCCGCAATAGAATAATAAAATAAATAAATGAAATAAAATATAGGTACATATAATAATAATAATAATATGAGATTTAAAATTTATTATTTAGGAGCCTTATTTTATTTTTTTTAGGGTAAAATAAATTATTGGTAAATAAAATAATTGTTAATTATTTTATTAATTCCCCAAACTAGCCAAAAATCTCACCATCTCCTTTTCTTCCCCATTTTCCCCTTCTTTTCCTTTTCTTTTCTCCTTTATTTTTTCCTTTCCTTTCCTTTTCTTTCTTATTCTTCCTTCCCCCCCCCCACTTGGATTGCATTGTAGCGATCTAAGCCCCCTTCTTTTTTCCCTCAACCAGCCCAAACACCATCTCCCCTTTATTTCCCACGGGCGATGGCCCAACCACCCCTCTTTTTTTCTCCTTTCATTTTTTTGTCCCTCCCTTCTTTCTCCTTTTCCATTTCTCTCCATGTCCCCTACCTCCCATCTGCAGACTTGCGCGCACCCTCCGATTGCCATTTTTGCATCCACCCACGACTGCCCCCACTTTTACGTCCTCCTTTCCCTTTCCAGCCATGCAGGGCATGCATGTTGTCATGTCCCTGTACGGTCCCCCCTATACCTTACAATCCCACTCACTACAACCTGCACCGCCCTCCCTTTACCATTGTCAGCCACCTAGAGACTGACCACCCTTGTCCCCTTTCCCTCTTGTCCTATCTTCCCCCATAGCCTATAAATACCCCCAGCTTTGCCTCTCCTCTCTTTCCCCCTCGTTGATCCCTACCTTCACTCTTCCCCTCCCCCTACCTTCAACCGCCACAGCCAAGTCATGTCGCCACCCAAGCTCCACTCCTCTCCCTTCCCTGCATCCCCATGCACCTATTAAGCCCCTCACCTCCCTCTTTATCCCTGTCCTCTCCTCTCCCCAAGCATGCAAAGTGGGTAGGTCGCGTCGTCCTACACCACCTCGTGCCACCACCACCACCAACCCATTTCCCTCTCTCTACACCATTGCCACGCCTCCACCTCCTACACAGGGACCCACCCTATGCAACTATCCCTCTCCACCACCTTTTTCCCTCCATTTTCTCTTTCTCCTCCTCCCTCCCTCTCTATTGCGCCACCACATCCTCCATCATTGTGAGCCACCTCTCCTCCCACTAGCCTAACTAGTGCTAACACCATCCAAACGCCACCCCCAAAGAACTAAGCCCCACTCTTTTCCCAACCAAAAAGCTACCTCCACCTTGTGTCACTACCACTACGCCACCGCACCACCCTCCACTCCCCTTGCCTATTTTGGTCACACCATTTTCCTTTCATTCATTTTTGAACATCTTTTAATTAAATTCATTATTATTATTATTATTATCATTATTAATTTTTTAAAGGAAAGAAAAAAGGGAAAATGGTAGAAAAATGATAAATTAGCCTAAGTTGGGTATTCCTATTTTTATTTATTGTTTTGGTGTCCACGGGAGAGGAGGCGTAAGGTTTATTACTTCAAGACAAAAGCCATTTCGGCAAGGATATAGTTATTGTTAGGGTTTTGTGCTTATGTGATTATGTTATGTGATAAATGAATACTTGCATGGAATGTGTATGTTCTAAGGTTGTTTGTACAGCTTTCCTTGTAAGGAATTAAGGTAAGAGCACGTGTGGTCTTGACTGCTTAGTTATGTTGTTATAAAATTCTATTATGTGGTACTGCATCTTTTGAGGATTGCTGAGAAATTCATTTATTTTAAGCTATGAGGCTTAGGTATGGTTTTGGAGTCCCAGGCACATTTTGGGTCAATATTGTGGGAGATGGCATATGGGGAAACCTTCGGGGAAAATTTATCTAAATATTCTTTGGGAAAATGTTGAAAAATAAGTATGATAATTATGAATGGGGATTGGGATAAATGTTGCATAGAGAGAGTTGACCATGCATGGGGTGAGTTAAACTCAATATGACTATGTCTAGGGGTGACTAAGGGAGAGATGGTTTTTAAGGGTGGTTATGAGGGAATATTATGGATTTTTTGGGTAGTTTGGAAAACCATGGAGGAGTCTTTAGATTCTAGGAGATGGGAAAGTACTAAAGGGATGAGATTAGAGTTTTAGGGGTTCAAAATCCTAATGGTAGGTAACTATCACATGTGGGAGATAGGGGAGTTGAGTTGTGCTTCTGAACTATGATATTGGGTATTCTTTGTGGGGAATGTGTGTTAATTCAAATTATTAGGTGGGATATGTAGGAGTAGATACAAATACCAAAAGAGATATTAGGGTTTCGAGAGGAGTCCTTTCGGGAGGTTGTTATCACATGTGTAAAATAAAGGATTTAGGCTATAAAGCTTTGAGGGATGGATAATCATGGTAACCTATGTTTGGTTGTGGGAGTTTAGTGCTAAATAAGTAGTAGTGGAGGGGTAGGGCCCATTTGGGCCAAAACTAGTGTTTCAAGGGGTAACCTTAGGGGCCAATTGTTATCATATGTGAGGAACATAGGAAATGTGCTATGACTCATAATTAAAAGGGTTCTAATGGCATGCTTGATAATTTGGGGACTCAAAAGATCATTAGGGGGTGAGGATACGTCATACTAATGAAGTTAGGGTTTCCATGAGGCCAAAGTTAGCTTAGAGTGGTAGTAGGCTAGGAGTCATACATGGGCTGTGCATTGTAGTGTTACTTTTGGAAATAAATCCAAGGGTAATATCATTGGAATTAGAAGCATAAGAATTGGTAACACTAAGACTTTCATTTATAATGTATATTTGGTTGATGGATAGGAACATAACCTTATTATCATATGATAATTAAATGAAAAGGGTTATGTTGTAAATTTCTCTAATTCACATTTCATGATCTCAATTGGGAAACATAAATCAATCTTATTTGTTTTCCCCTATATTAACTATGTATACATGCCAGACTATAACTCTTTTAAATTTCATAACACATGTGTGTGGCGGAAAAAAAATAATGCATCGTTGTGGAATAAGGGGATAGGTTAAGGTAGTATGGATATGCTAAACAAACTTGCCAAATGTGATTTTGTGCATGGTCTTCCTAAATTGAACTTTACAAAAGACACCTTATGTGATGCATTTCAACTAGGAAAATAGCATAGGACTTCTTTCAAGCTTAAAAATGTTGTGACCACATCTAGATCACCAAAGTGATTGCATCTAGATCTATTTGGTCTAACTAGCTCATAAAGTATGGATGGTTGTAGACATGCACTTTTGTTTGTTGATGATTTCTCATGCTATACTTGAAATTTATTTCTTATATGTAAATAAGATGCTTTTAATTGATTTATTTTTCTTGATAAGAGGGTATAGGTCGAGAAAGGTACGACCGTCCACTCAATAAGATGTGTAGCATAAAAATTCCAATCGTAATCAAATAGGATGAGAGGCGAACAATAATTGGAAAACCACAATTTAATTTAAAGCAATTGAGAAATCAATCATAATAGAACAATAAAGGAAAATAAGAGATATTTATTTACAAACTTGTGTGATTATAAGAAGAATTTATAAAGTATCTAAACAATATCACACAAATTAGGGTTCAATAGGGTTTGTATGGTAAGGTTTTTCAGCACAAAACCCCCATAAACAAAATGATGTCATGGAAAAAAACTGAAAATACGGATCATATTTATTGATAAATATAGTGTGCCTATATTTTTGTCCAAAATGGTTAGCCTAACCTTTTTTATAGGAAAAAGCTAGGGGATGAAAATAAGGAAACATACAATCTGTATTAAGCAATATGACCCACCCGTATTTCTCGCAAAAGCCTCCTCTTTACCTTAATTTTATCCACATCATGCACAAACTAAAAATATATTATATTGTTCACCTAATACCCAATAAAAGCTGAAAATTCTCCAATTTGACACAATATTTGTGATGTATGACATGGAAATACCTTTGTAAAACCCCTAACTAGCCAAAGGGTCTTATTGCCTAAGAAAAACCAACTAAGTCTAAGCAACACTCAAACTTGCGCACAACTAATGGCTTTATTAGTGTATTAGCGATATTATCTAAAGTACCCGCTTTCTCCAACACAACTTTGCTAGCGTCAACAATACCTCAAATAAAGTAATACTTGATATCGATATACCTCATTTGATGGTGGAAAGAGTTCGAATTCTTCACTATATATATTACACTCTAGCTATCACTTCTAATGATGTAGCACCATGACCAAAATCCAACTCGCGTACCAAAACACCAAGCCAAAAAAATTCCATGTACTCAACATGGGTAATGGAAAAGGCCATCATATCCTATAAGTAAAAACTTCAACTACTCCTATTATTGAGATCTATACAATAATTAGAGTCCACAAACCCAACTAGTACTTCAAACAAGTTGATGTTGTACTCTTCAAGTGCCTCAGGATTCACTTCATTACTTGCCAATGAGCCTTCCCTAGGTTCGCCATATATTAGTTTGCAACACTAATAGCTTGAGATATATTAGGTCGGGTGCGCACCATCACGTACACGATACAACCAACAACATTATAATAGAAAATAATGGTCATGAACTCCTCTTTCTCTTTGAATTTGAGGTGATTCAAAGTTGAAAATCTAAAGTGAGTAGCTAACAAAGTGCTCACTAACTTGACATCCATCACATGAAACCTCTCAAGTACTTTGTTCACATAGGACTTGTGATAATTACAAATACTTTTACTTATGTCTCATATAATCTCTATGCCAAGGATCCTCTTTCTAGCTCTAAGATCCTTCAACCCAAACTAACTTTTTAGCATTGTATTTGCTTTGTCAAAATCAAACAAATCCTTTGATGCCACAAGCATGTCATCGACATACAACAAAATATACACAAGTGAGCTATCCTCTACCTCCTTCATGTACACACATCCATAATACTCGCTCTCGAAGAAAGGAGAATCCATGCTTAAGAATAAACTAATAAAAATATGTATACCATTGTTTGAGAGGCTACTATAAACAACAAAGTAACCTCTCCAACAAGCACACATGGTCACATATACCCTCAATAGAAAAAACCCATCAGATTGATGCATGTAAATCTCTTTCTTGAGCTCACCATGTGGGAATTAAATATTAACATTTAACTACTCCAACTCTAAGTCGTGCATAGCCACAAGTGCAAGAATGTTGCAAATGGAAGTATGCCTAATACTAGGATAACATACCTTGTTATATTCCATTCTTGGAATTTAATTGAACCCACATGCAACTAAATGAGCCTTATACCTTGGTATCTCAACTCCTTGGGCTCCGTATGTGATGGAGCACCCTTCATGTACCTTAGGATACATCTAGGTGCCTCCATAAGTTTCCAAGTCTGATTCATCAATAAAAATTGCATCTCCTCCTCCATGATAACACACCACTTAGCAAAGTCAGAAATCATAATAGCCTTTGAGTAAGACATTGACTCATGCACATCAACAACTATCTTTGCACTAGATTAGGTATTGCCAAAAAAGTACTCAAAATCACCCCTAACCATAGGATTAATAACCCTCTATGATCTCCCTCGAGCAATACCACTTTGTTCCACCTTTTGCCTGAATTCATCTACTTCAGGGATAGTGGGTTTATCACAATAATCTTTAGCATCCAAGCCAACATTAACCTCCACGTGTCCCAAATCACCCTCTTGCTCCATCTCCTTAGACACACCATTAATAGGCTCAATCTTTTAGAGGAACACATATTCATATAAGGTAAGATCCTTACTAGTCAAAAACTTGGACCCAACCAGGTCTTATAACCTATACCCTTTCATTTCGGATGAATAGCTAAGAAAGACACATTTTTTTTACTATTGGGTCAAGTTTTCCATCATTCACCTAATGATAAGTAGTGTAACAAAATATATGAAAATTAGAGTAATTAGTTGTCTTACCAAACCATAACTCATCCAACATTTTCATCTCAATGGATTGGTTAGGTGACCATTTCACTAGGTATATTGCCTTGTGCACTACCTCAGCCTAAAACTTACCAAGCCCAGATTGTGATAAGATACAACAAGACTTATGTAATAGGGTCATTTTCATCTAATCAACAATTCCATTTTGTTATGCTCTTCTAACACAAGTGTGGTTTCTCACTACCCCATGTTCTGACAGAACTCGGTGAAACTCTACTCAATGAACAACTCACCATTATCCATCTAGAAACACTTAACTTGTCTCTCAGTCTACTTCTCTAACAAGGTATTCCGGTGTTTAAAAGCACCAAATACATCAGTCTTATGTTTCAAGAAATATACCCATACCTTCTTAGAAAAGTAATAAATAAATATGAGCAAGTACCATATACCTCCTTTAGAAATCAGTCTCTTAGGACCACACACATTTGAATGGATATACTTAAGAGGCACCCTTATACTATGTTTAGCCATCGAGAAGCTAACCCTCTTTTACTTAACAAATACATAGTGTTAATAGAAGGCCATATAAACTATACCCTATCCACCTAGTATCCCCCTCTTCAAGAGCTCTATCAATCCCCTAACACTCACATTCTAAAATCTCGTAACATCTGAATTTATCAAACTTAGTTATGTCACAATAGATGCACCCACTATGGTAGAACACACCAACTCATATAATCTCTCAACCTATTTTCCCTTCATCTCCAAAAGAGCCCCTTTGGTAAACTTCAAGGTATCATTCTCTATCACACATCTGTATCCATTACAACTCAAGGAACTTAACAAGATGAGGTTCTTGATTATCTTCAGGATATATCTAGCATTAGACAATATCCTAACTACACAGTTGTGCATTCTTACCTTCACCACCCTAATCCAAGTAACTTCACAAGCAACATTGTTTCCCATCAATATAACTCCACCTCGATTTTCCTTATAAGTCTAAAACCAGCTTTTATTGGAAAAAATGTTGCAAGAACAACTAGAATCTAAGATCAACCTATTTGTCATCTTGGTCTGACTATTAGTGGTCATCAACACATCCTCATCACTATTATCATAGGCAACAACAATATCATCCCTCATTCCAAATGTATCACTAGAATTCACACCAGTATTTTTATTAAGACAAAACTTCCTAATACACCCTTCTTGTGACACACACGATATACAACATTCTTATACCAAATCTTCAACTTAGATCTAGACTTTTGATGGTTACCAAACCCTCTCTCTTGAGTCCTCCTATAACTAGAAGTCCATTACTAAGTGAGTCCTTAGGAGTAATACAATCAGTAAACTAATTGTTAATTAAATCCCATTATAGTAAGACAGATTTCACATCCTCAAGAAGCAACTTATCTTTACCATACAACACCTTCTCATATAAATTCTTAAAGCTCACAAGGTAAAAACACATTAACATTATATCTAAATCCTCATCATTAATCTTGAAATCTATGTTGTGTAAATCCATCATAATATAATAAAACTCATCTAAATTTTATTTTAAGGATTGGGCCTCACATAATTTATGGCCATGAAGCCCATTTTTCAATAAAAGATAATTTGTGATGGACTTCATCATATATAGAGATTCAAGCTTCAACCACAAGGAAACAACTGTTGATTCCTTTTCTACTTCCCACGAAACCTTATTAGGTAGACATAACTCTATGGTAGATATTATTTTTAGATATATCTCCTCAAATCTATTCTCTATCATCGAATATGGCTTATTTGATTTACCAAACCAGGGTTTTTTTCTTTTTTAAATCGTGCTGAATCAAAATCACCCACATCTTTAATTTCCACAACCCTAAGTTGATAGGTAAATCAAACTTCCCAATATATAATATTGTGGAAGCTATATTAAACAATAAACTAGCCCTAAAAACTAAGCTTTGATACCGGAATATAGTAAAAAACACCGATTACAATCAAATAGGATTATATCTAAAAAAAACATAAGTGAAAACCCACAATATAATTGAAAGAAATTAAGGAATCAATCAAAATAGAACATTAAGGGAAATTAGAGATCTTTATTCATGGAATTGTGTGATTACAAGATAAATTGACAAAATCTCTTAACAAGATCACATAGATTAGTAATTCTCTTATAATTACACAAAAGAACAAAAAAGAAATAGATAAGAAGTATGTGATAGGGTTCAATAGGGTTTAATGATAATAATAGTTCGTATCATGATATTTTATATCAATACAAAGCCTCCCACAAGAAGAATGATGTAGTGAACAGAAGCCTAAAAATACATATCGTGTTTATGAAAATGATGGCCCGGTATTTTTTTTTTCAAAATGAAAAACCCTACCTATTTTGCTAGAAAAAGTTATTAGGTGAAAATAGAAAAAAATATGGTCCATATTAAGTAATACAACCCACCCATATTTCTTGAAAAAACCTCATATTCGCTTAATTTCTCTCCACAACATGCACGAACCAAAAACATATTAAGCTATACACTAAATACTCAATCAAAACTCACAAGAAGTGATCATGTATAAGAATTAAATTTTTTAATGTTAAAGCAATTTTTCAAACAAAGTTAAATCACATATAAATTCTCCACCCAAATAACACCACCATAAAATGATGTAGTACCGAGAAAGAATAAGAATTTTGAGGAAGTTTTGAGAACCATAATTATGGAATCTAAGTTTCCTACCTACTTTTGTGCGGATCTGTCTCAACTACCAACTATGTCATGATCTAGGTAATGATTCGTGTAATCATCAAAATGACACCCTGTGAGCCCTATTAAGGTAAGAAACCATATGTTGATTATTTTTATACATTTATTGGAAAATATTTTGTCCTTAGCAATGGGGAAAAATTAGGCAAGTTTCACTCTAAAGCATATAAAGATATGTTCATTAACTATTCCCTACATAGTAAAATTGACCAAGTATTTAACAAAAGAACTTTAGTAGGAGAAGAATCTATTTATGTTCCTTTTGATGAATTTACTTCTTGTGTGTAAGGTACAAATGATGCAGAAATAGATTCATCAATTCAAGTGCACAACTTACTTGAAGAAGAAGAGTCAAAAACCTAGGAGGATCATGAAGAAGAGAATGATGCTTTGCCCATTACACAACAAGAGGATAAAGTAAGGTAAGACCTTCCAAGAGCTAAGAGATACATTTATGGGCATCCTTAATATCTCATAATTAGTGATCCATCTAGGGGATTAGCCACCTGATCGTTAATGGGTAACATTTGTAATCATTTAACATTCCTATCTCAAATGGAATCTAAGTTTCACTTGGAAGTAATATATGATGCAAATAGTATCATGTTAATATAAAATGAGTTGAACTAATTAGAGAGAAATCAAGTGTCATTATTACTCTTTATGCCTCAAAATATACCCATAATTTGGACTGAAAGGGTCTTTAGGAATAAGCTATATGGGGGCACTATGGTTAGAAAAAAGCATAACTAGTTTCCAAGGGTATAGTCAAGATAAAGACATTGATTTCGAAGAATCTTTTACCTTTGCCAATAGACTCGAGATTATATGTTTACTACTTGAATTTACATGATCTATCTACTTTACATTATATCTAATGGATGTTGAGAGTGCATTTCCAAATGGTTTCATTGATGATGAATTTATGTAAAACAATCTCAATGATTTGAAGATGTGCCAAAGTCTTATCATATCTTTAAGCTCAAAAAGGCACTTCATGTCTTAAAATAAACCTCTAGAGTTTGGTATAAGCATATTATCAAATTATTAATTAATAAGGGATTTGATAAAGTTAAATTTTATAGAACCCTATTTATTAATAAAACTAATAAATACTTATAGCTTGTTCAAATTTGAAAATATTACAATTAGATGTGATAACACAAGTGTAATTTGCATCATTGATAATTATGTCCAACACTCTAAGAAAATTGGAATAATACATCATTTCATTAAATATTATGTTGAGAAAATGGATGTGAGTGTAAAGTTTGTGGACATACTACATCAATGAGGAAAGATTCAAACAATTAGGAGAGAACTTGAGATAAAATGTGATATAAGTTAATTCTCTCATTTTTGTGAAATCATGACAATTTGACGCATAAATGATGCGATTAAAAAAATTTTTGAATAATTATTAAGTTTAGATGGCCTAGGTTAGTCTTGATTTGATTATGATACGACATTCATGATTTTTTTTTTGTAATATACTAAACTTGAATCATTATTACATGATTAATAACATGGTTTAATTAGTTTTCATGCATTAAATATGTGTTTATCACTTGGAGAGATCAATCGATAAGTGTTGAAACTAGTTGATTTGTCAAGGGGACTAGCCGATGGGTCCCCTTGAAACTAGATGAGGGATTTTACATTTTAATTTTTAATAACTAGAACAGAACAATTAATTAGTTTTACAAACCAATTGAAAGGTTTTAACAACTATATATTAATTTATAAAATCAATCAGTTGATTCACTTTGGGTATATAAGGTTATTTATCTACTTCAAACAAACTAAGCTTCTTTTCTCCAAACCATTTGATAGTTATCACTCTTTCCTCCCTTCCAAATTTCACAATACTTCACCAAATTGCAAGAATCAGGGCTCATTTAGATTGTTGGGAGGAATCAAACATGTTACACAACTATTGAAGCTACATTACATCAATTGAGACAACATTTGTGGGTACGGGCTCTAAAAAACCCTAAACCATTGTGGCTAAAATATGTCATTATTAACAATTATTTTTGGTTGATTAAGAGTTTATTCTTACTATTAAATCTCATATTAGTCCAAGGGAACATAAAATCGTAAATTGCATTCACTTCCCTCAAATTCCACTAAATTTGCCTTTTCTTATGGCCATTATGTCACTTTGATTTTAAACTATTATGTGTTAATTATCTATGTTTGGAAATTGTGACTTATTTTATAAAACTCAAAATGATTAAATATAAGAGGATTATTATTGGTATTAAAATTCCAAGGAACTTGATCAAGGTCATATTAAAAGGGCTCGTACCTTGCTTAGTTGTTCTCTTAGGGCTTATTTTAAAATATATTATTGCACTAGCATGTCCACTTCTAGGACTCTACTCCACACTGTATAGAGCGTAGAAGACCACCTTATGCTTCTAGACCTATTATTAAAAATTTCATCTAGGATCATCCCACTATTAGATCCTCTTCTCAATTATCTAGGATCTTAGATGCTTCTCCTCATTATCTAATTTTATTTCGCACAATGGATGACTAGTAATGATGGCTTCAAAGCTTCCATGTTAAAAATGTCTTCCTAGGCAATTGTTGTGACTATGACACTTACGCCAATTAATTCATATTAACATACACGTAGATGCTTTAAAATATCAATCTACTTCTTCTTTTTACACTTTGTGATCACGTTTATGTAGATTTGGTTTGCCTTTTTTTTTATGCTAACTTGATTGTGTATGTCATCGGCTATCCCTTCACTTCACATGTTCTAGGTGTTCCTATAGAGTTATAATACCTAGCCAACATACTAGGGATCTCACCCGTCATGGACACTACCATCATCTTCACCAAGTGGATGCAGTCTAGGACACACGATTATCTTCATTGAGATGGAGAGACGACACTATGTGTGTACAAACAATGCTAGTACATTTGGTATTCCGCCCACTTGGAATGTGTTGAACTACTTTGTATTTTATCATATTTCCCCAAGTAGGTTTTGGGGCATATATGATGATGCAGAATTGCTATGATGTAGACTACATCCTGTCAAGCACTCCAATGCGGTTTAGATTTGATATTTTTAGACATATGGCTTATATGGCTAGCTATAGTCAAATGAATTTAATATATGGGTCTCTAATTACTCAGATCCTATATGACGTTGGACTCTCCATTAGTGACTTTCCTTTTACTCCACTCTATTTTTTGACCTAGTTGGACATTTTTTATGAGGTGACACTTTGTTATATAGGATATGAGATGTGAACTTAGGGGTAGACAATGGTCCTCTTGGCTAAGGCTTTAGCTACACTAATTTACAATGATAGGATACTGGTTTCTTACATACCACAACCTTATATGAGAGATGGTATCTCCCACTATCTGATGATCCCAAAGCACCAAATAAAATCCAAGATTGTGGCACATCTCTTGACATCCAAGATAATACCCCTTCATCATGTGTGTAATACCCCCATTTTTCAAAACCATAATTATAAATTAATAATCGTATAATTAATTATAATTATTATTTTAGAGGGCTTAATCTTAAAAGTGTTATTATTTTTGTATTATTTCAACGATTTACGTATAAATTTAATTAGGTTAAAATTTTGATAGAGATTAGGTTATTTAAATTAATCCTAACTTTTACCCATAAATCTTATTTTAAATTATTTTATTAAGAATCTTTTGATCCGTAACCTAAAAGTAATTTCCTAAAAATTATTCTCGATTATTTTACTCTTTCCGACTATTTTTAAACTTACCCAAAATTCAATAATTTATCTCGCACTATTTTTAAATCTGATATTTTAGTCTATCTAAATTAAATCTAAATTTAAATAGATAAATTCCTACCCTATATTATTAATCTACCCTCCTCTACGATTACCCCAAATATCTTTCTTAAATATTTTTCTGTCCCTTCGTACATTTTATACACACATATACACTCTACCATCACCGCCCCATTCCGTCTGTCATTTATACACACTAACACACGCCATACTTACACACTCTGCACACTTATACACATGTACACACGCACACACGATGCACACTCTACCCAACCCAAACAGCCCCTATCTTTCTTCGGTCCAGCAACACTCCCCTTCCCGAGCAGTAGCCACCAACCAAACGAGCCCTTCTCCCTTTTCTTCCCTCCTTCCTCGTCCAGCAACCCCGTCGCAGCCCGTCACCTAGCTTCCTCCATCCCAGCACCACCTTCTCCTCTCCATCACCTCCTAACCCCTTCCCTCTCTCTCTGGTCATTTCAAATTTTTCCCAGCCCATCCACCACCATTTCGTGCAATCCCAGCCCTCTGCGCCACGTCCCAGCCATCCCTCCAACCAAACAAGCCCTCATCTCCCCTGCCTCTCCTCCTGTGCCTTTCGACATGCACCATACACTACACGGTACAATCCTGAGCAATAGTCGACCAAATGCAGCACATCCACACACACACCCAAACAACGACCATCCCACCATCCCATCTTCCCTCCATTTTTGTCTGCCCCAACAACTCCCCATGCACCTTTCTTCTGCTTTCCCGCAGCCAACCAACCACCGTCCACCTCCTGCGTCACCCAACAGCCCATCGCAGCCCCCTCTCTGCATGCACATTCCTTCCACTTGGCCAGCACAACCCGTCGCAGAACCTAGCCTGCAGCACACCACCCAACCTTCGCAGCCGCCAACCACACTGCCACCCTCGACCAACTACCACCCCGCCTCCCAACACCACCGTTCACAACCCCTGCTCCCCTCCATTTTCGCCCACTGCCAGCCATCGGGTAACCCAACAAGCTAGCGCCGGTCACCACCACTTCCACTTCCTCGAGTCACCCCTGCCGGCCAACCTCCGCTGCCCTTCGTTTTTCTTCACGCGTGCATGGCTCACGCTGTGCATGCAGCGTGAGTTCTATATATATATATATTGGTACCCATTTTAAGTGTAAGGATATTTTAGTAATTTTTGAAAAATAAATATTTTTATATTATAATTATTATTTTACTTGATAGATATTAATTCAATAATTTTGGTGTTATTTTTAGGTATGAAAGGTTGATTAGTGGGATCCGATAAATTTAGTAAAATACCGCTATTTTTGCATTTTTGCCGGAATTTAGGTAAACATTATACCTTACTAAAATTATAAATATTGCGTGATAGCACATTAGGGTTTTCGGTGGATAAAATATGTTAAGCATGATTTATTTCATATGATTATGTGTTAATTATTATTATCATGAAAATAGATAAATCTAGTATGTTATCTGATGTAAATTATGTCAAGTATGAAAGTATGATTAAAATGATTCTAATGATGGAAAATAATTTGTATGATAATTATGTATAAAATAATAGGTTGAGCATGCTTAGATATGATTATGGATTAATTATTATGGACGTGTGCCCTAGGGGCAATTTAGTCATTTTTGTGTATCATGATATTTGTCGTGAAAATCATTTCTAATATGTATTAGTTGGTGTTGAGTATGTGAGTGTGTGTTTTGTATGGATTAAATGTGCGAAAAAGGATTTTATGTGGAAAGTTTTATATAAGGGAAAAATGGTCATTTGACATATCTAATAATTTAAATTATGTAATGAATAATTTACTTATGGTGTTTTATCCTTTTCATGACAAGTGAATAAATTAAAATATAATTAGTATTTAAATAGATGATAATTTAGAAATGTTGGTCTTAAGGGTATTTTGGTCTTTTTAACCTAAAGTATTCAGATGTGAATAATTGAGCCTAGGAAGGCCTTAGTATATTTTAATGTTGGCATCGAACTTGACCTTGATTATTATTGTCTCGGATGATTGGAAATAAGTAAGAACGGTTAAGTATGGAAATTAGATTTATCTGTATTATATGCAATTTTATGGTCACCTTAATAAAATAATAATATTTAAAGTGAAAGACATAGAGATCAGGAATGGTGGCTCCTAGGGGTCGCTACCCTAAGGACTTGGTTTAGCCCACGGTTGATATGGATTTTTGCTGGAGTCAGGCCCTACCTTTTACTCTATTTTGTTCTGCCGACTAATAGGGGGTATGCATACTTATGGATTAGGTGTCCTCGTCGGTAGGGTACTATGTTACCTTCGTGTACCAGTACGACTAGGGTATCTTTGCATCCTTGGGTTGATAGTCGGTAGGATATTATGTTTCCTTGTTGCGCTGGTATGACTGGAGTACCTTTGTGTATCCGGGTTGATTGGTCTCCCCTCGAGAAAGTAAATAAAAAGGGAAATGATATGATTTGATGGAAATAATGATTATCGGATTATTGGATTATTTGGTAGCAGCCTTCGTGTCTACTTGAGGTTTTTTGTGGTTTGGTAGTAGCCTTCATGCCTACCTGAGGTTTTCTATGGTTTCAGTAGCAGCCTTTGTGCCTACCTGTGGTTTTGGTAGCGGCCTTCGTGCCTACCTGTGTTGGTTTTATGTCTATGAGCATACTTGTGATATTATGGATCTTATTATGTTGTATTTGTAAGTTTACCTATGACGTTATGGATTTATTATGCTGTACCTATAAGTATGCTTGGGATGATATGAATCTTAGTAAATTATACCCGTGAACATGCCTATAATGTATGTGATTGTTTAGGATGTATACTGAGACATGAATTATGCTGAAGTTGGGTTTTAATTATTACTCAGATAGTATTTCTAGGATGTTCAATAATAAGTTAGACTGTTTCAAATGAATGAAAATGAGCATTATGTGACCTTGATGGAAATTGATCATCTGAGTGATTATTGTATCTCAATCATCATATTTATATGTATATATCTTATACTATATTAATTTTATGCCTTACATGTGTTCCATGCTAATTTATCGTATTAGTTTGGTATAAAGGGTTGCTCAGTACCATAGTACTGAAGGGTTCATTTCCATGGGCCCCTGCCTATTCAATGGGCAGTGGACTTTGCAGGTCAGCCTCTAAGCTCAGTCAAATGCTGATAGTTCGGATTTGGGAGTGTAGGACTATCCAGTATTTCTTTTTTTGTCTTATTTCTGGTTGTATTTGGATCCTCGTGTCCTCCTATAATTTCTCTTTCGAGTTTCATAAGCTGCTAATGTCATTTTTAATTAGCAGTATTTATCTAACGTTCTCTCTATCCTGATTTCTGTAATCATGATATTAATTGAAGCGGATTAATGATTTTAGCCTTAGCATTTGGTACAAGAATGGTAGAGGAAACCAGACTTGTACCAAGTGTGGCGGTAACACCCTTTGTTTTTATTGTTTTAGCTTAACTCTGTAAACGAAATTTTTCAGTTGTAAATTTTGGGGTGTTACAGTATGACACATTATTTTTGTCAATATACCTTATTCTTCCACTACACCACCACTTACTAGCACTCCAGGCAGAGTCATTGTGGCTATTGTCTAATATTTACTACTTCATATGTATATAATGTCGGATACAAGGTTGGAGACATTAAGAGGTGATAAGAGGGTCCATAGTTAGATGCTTGTGCTATTCAATCTTTATTTTAGATAGAATTCAATTCACACCATTAAGATGAGCCACAGGATGAGATGGGAAATGACTGGGATGTTAGGTTGCTAATGTTGTAACACAAGGTGTTACTAAAGATCTTAATCCATCAGATCCCATTGGAGTTGAGTCACTCACCCAAGCTATTCAGATTGGTTGACATGCTATTGAGACTACTAATTCCAATGGCATTGAGAGTGAGGAGTTAGATGAACTAGTTTCATCAACCTTTCTCATAACTCTACCTTTTAACCTACCTTTATATTAGTTCCAAGCTCCACTAATGCTTATTTGGACTCTAAATAGTCCGTGGTCATACTAGTATATGATATTCATGTCTGACTTTTGTCTTTATAGTTATAATTGGTCTATCAATATTCTATCTTATATAAGATGAACTCTAATACATGTAGTTGATTAGTAGCATATATATTCATCTCTTGCACATAATGTGCATTTTTAAGCTATAATATATAAGATGAATTCTTTATGCTATAATATATTCTTCCCTAATTGGGCTTTTAGACTCTAATTCCCAAAACATCATAAGTTCATCAAATATTACATTCATATTTGTGATATTATGGATAGGTATGGGAGTATCCCATTATGTTTCTCATTGCCATATTCCATTGATGCACTTGATATGGGGGAGTTTTCCCTTTGGGCATAGATTTTCATATCCTTTTTTATGTAAATTGTTCTTAAATTGACCTTACTCACCTTTTTTGGTGACGAAAGGGGGAGATAAATCCACCCATCTAATTTAAAGTTGCAAATGGTAAGGTATAATGTATATATTTGCATATTTATTTAATTTTATCCTTAACCTATTCATGTTCATTATTTATTTCTCTATTCTCTCTTGTATATAAATCTCAACTACACACTTCCATAATTTGATTTTTTAAAGATTTTTTTTTTCAAATTTTTTTTTATTGTTTGTCCAACTTAGCTAGAATTAATTATTTTGTTGCAATACGTGTTTCTTATAAATATATTACACTCATAATTTTCTCATACAATTTCATATCTATATCCTTTGTGAGTTGCTTTGTAATCAACTACAATACAATTCAAAACACATTATTTGAGGTTGCGTGTCACCTAATATTTATCCAAAAGGTCACTAGATTTGTAGATCTATAAATAGAGAGATGATAACTAGGTTAATTTATAAATGATATCCTAGAGAGTTTTTTGAGATTTTAGGTTCATAAACCATGATATGAGTAATTATCAATAAACATACTAGATGTTCAAAACTCAAAAGATAATACCTTTTGGTAGTACATGTAGAGGAATTCAATCCTTAAAGTACTATAGATTTTATGTCAAAATTTTAATTTTTCATTACCATTCATAATAACCCTATTCACCCTCATTAGGGTTCATTCAATATCATGTTTTGATTTATTCAAATAACTTTACATTGTGGAAACATAAAATTTGAATTTTTTTTCTTCTAATATTTAACTAATCTTGTAAGGATTGATCTAACCCCTTCAATATTTATTAGTATGAATGATAGGCTCACATTTATTCCCCTCATTTTGTGGTTGTTCTTGGTGGTTTTTGCAAAGTTGAATTTTGCTTCCTTTAAACATAAAATTACCACATTAACCTTTATTATGGTTATATACTTGCTAAGTAAATACTTTGCGGCTAACTGGTCTACTACAAATAGCTAAGATATGAACTAATGACTAGGAGTTGTGGGGTTTTACCATACTCTCTTCCACCGATCATATATCGAGCCCTTATTTCTTCGATATGCATATACTCATCTTATACTATAGGGTCCATTATGTTGTATTCTTGAAAAAATGGGGTTGAATGATTATCTTTAGTTGAGGATACTCCCCAAAGACCATGAATAAACTATAGGTATATCAATATCCCAAGCTAAGCCGTGTTTAATGAATCTACTATATTTCAATTTAATACGTAAAGTGTCTTTATTTTGAGATAGGTTCCAAAGATGTTTGTTAAGCTTAGTTGCATTCCAAGTGATAATGTCAATAATTTCAATGTCTCCCTCATTTTTTGGTAGGTAGCAAGAAGCCTAAGCAATTGAGGCTTTATATGTAAAGGTAGTACTACTAGTCCACAAAAATTACAACATAAAGTAATAAGATGTGTAAGAACCTTCTTATGAAGTAAAAACACCTAAATCAAATATATTTGAATTCCAAATATAACCCAACTATTAAAGTAAGCGCCTTCATAAATGCTTGTGCTTAAATACCCATATTGTTTAGATCACTCACTTGTCATCCTCTAAAACCTATACCGGACCTCTTGCTCATCGGATTGAGTAGGGGATTGCAACAACAACACCATTAGCATGGATACATATTGAGCAAACCACTGTATAGATCATGATATGTGCAAACCCTACATAACATGCTCATGCTACAATATGCCAAGGTATGCATGTAATACTCTTATTATGCCATTCACATACTGCCAAATACATACATTCACAGAAGAAAATAAGTACACATGCAAACACATAAAATAACACAAGGTAAGTATTGATCCATGCCTCTTATAAGATATACCCATTTTTATTCTTTTATTTACATTGAGTTTAGGGATCCCGCTATTCATAAACCAGTGGAACAATCTAAAACACCTATCAAGGACAACACACTTAAGCCACTATTATTGTCCAGTGGAACGAACCCCGCATTTCTCAAGGCAAAGCACTCCTAAGCCACTATCCAGTGGAACAGATCTAACATTTCTCAAGGTAAAGCACTCCTAAGCCACTGTTCTTAAACAAGTGGAATAATCTAAAGCACATATCAGGAATAACACAATTGAGCCACTATTATCATCAAATGGAACAAACCCAACACCTTGATACTAACTCATGTACTATTCTACTTTTAATCATTAATATCTTATCCATTAGGTTAATTATGTCAAATTGAATTATCTTTCTCATTAAGTTATGCCCCCTATTCTTATACATTAGGGTGTTTAAAATATATTATTTTACCTTCTTCTTTTTTACTTATACACTTGATATTTTTATTCACCAATAATATGTAAATATCCGACTTTCATCGATATTTCCTTATAAAAATACAATTTTAAAAAGTCATACGAATAAACAAATAACAAATAATAATATATGTTAAATTTCATATTTATATAAAGTCAAACTTAATACTTATTTATAAAATAAGTAAATAGACTTTTTAATATGATCAAGGAGCATATTAGATTTTTTTTCTTTTTATATATTTAAACTCAATCCAATCCATCAAAATTCAAAATATTTCTACTCCAACCAATTAAACTAATCTAAAATTATCCAAATCTAACTCAAATCTAATCATTTAAAATACCTTAAAAAAATCAAAATATAAATTAAATAATAAAATAATTTAAAATAATCCGACTAAAAAGATACTCTACTCGCAAATATCACGTCTAAATTATAGCCACTCGTTAAATTTTTCATACGTCCAACATCTCTGATTTCTCCAAGAACGCAACCAGACAAAAACGACGGCGTTCAAAATGCCTTCTATAATTGCCCAATTTATTGTTCAGTTCCTTCACCTTCTCAAGCCCCACCTTCACTCCACCGTAATTCCTAAAACCCAGCCCATCCAACCAATTCGCCCCCCCTTCTCCCTCTCCTCTCTCTCTCTCCATTCTTAGACATTGATCCCTTGACCGATTACAAAAACATAAAAAAATTAGAAAAAATCTCAATCATTTCACCCTCTCGTTCCTCCACTGGCCTTCTCCGGCTCCTATTAAACTCCGTTGGGTTCTTTTCCGGTCAATTTGATCCATCAGGTTTCATTATCGACTGGAAGTACGTTTGACCCGATTGAGAGCGATCTGGAGCTGAAATACATGTGCGATTGATAGCTACGCCACCTTTTTTTCCCTTTTTTTGGTGGGTGTGAATGTGATACTTTCTACTGTTAGAGTTTACTGAGGTAGCGAATTCTATAACCGGATCATGGCGGCGGTGAATCGCGCGGCTCCTCTCCCTTTAGGTGTAGGAATGGATATGCCGATCATGCACGACAGTGATAGATACGACTTCGTTCGAGATATCGGTTCTGGGAATTTTGGTGTTGCCAGGCTGATGAGAGACAAAGTTACTAAAGAGCTCGTAGCTGTTAAGTATATTGAACGAGGAGATAAGGTTCATCTCTCTGTTTCGCTAGTCGTTTTGATTTGTGCCTCTTTGGATTTGTAATTGATTTGGTTTTTGATTGGAGTGAAGTTTGGAATAATTCGGCAATTAGTGGATTGAGCTTAATAGTTTGGGATACCAGTTTTTTTAGACCGCGTTTGTGTCGCCCGGAGGTCTGTCGTGTTTGTCATGAAATATTTTTGGTATTTTGGGTTCTTTCCTATTTTGGTGTTGGTTTCTAAATTTATCTATTCAATCTTCAAGCTTTTTAGACCTTATATCTTTTCCTGCGTGTATAGATGTTTTTGTACAAAAACTTAGCCTTTCGATTCCGTTGTTCCGTTTTTCGTTTGTAGCTTCTTTCCCCTAGTTGGACTTTGCGTGCTCTCATGAAACTCAATCGACTGGGGAAATATCATCTCACTGATTTTCTGTTCTTCATCTTGATTGACCAATAGCTTGTTTAGTATCACTTACAAGGGGCAAATCGAGTGAGTTTGTTCATAAATTTAATTTGATCGAACAACGGATATTTCATCTCTAAAAGCGTTAACGGTCCAGTCTTCTGTATATCGGATCCGGAGAAGTTCCTGCTTATTTGTTCCATTGAATTTTCCTGTGAATTTCTGTGTTATTGAATTTATCTGATGAACTCCTGATGGTTCGATTAGTTTGGTATGCTACGCTAGTCAAGATTCCATGACTTGGATGCAGTCGCATACCCATGTATTGTGGTAAATGTTATTGTACCAGTATGCTTCTAAGCATTAGATTGTTATGCGGTACAAGTATGTGATTACTGTCAAATTAAGTGAGCCTTGAGATTGGCGTTGGTTTTGATTTCTTAGCATCACACTTAATTATGGCTGCAGATAGATGGGAATGTCCAAAGGGAGATCATTAATCACCGTTCTCTGAGGCATCCAAACATTGTTAGGTTTAAAGAGGTTTGCTGCGGGCCTCTTTTTCTTTTTCTTTTTCTTTTTTTCATTTCCCAATTTTTATCTCGTCGAAATGCGTGAGACTGCTCAGTTGACATTGCATGCTTCTCTTTGTAGGTTATTTTAACTCCTACCCATCTTGCTATTGTGATGGAGTATGCTTCAGGTGGAGAGCTTTTCGATCGAATTTGCAATGCTGGACGTTTTATGGAGGATGAGGTCCTTGGCTCTGTTTTTTTCTTCCTTTTTTTTTTGTGTGTGTGCAGTTTTGCTTTTCTTTCAGCGGTTCTGATCCGTTCATTACTTGTAGGCTCGATTTTTCTTTCAACAACTGATATCGGGTGTAGATTACTGTCATGCAATGGTATGTTAAACTTCTCGCAACTTTGTATTCTCATTTTACCTTACCTTGAGGAGTTAAATTGAAGAATCTAGTTGCTTATTTGGGTTGTCTTTTATGGTGTAGCAAGTATGTCACCGAGACTTGAAGTTAGAAAATACTTTACTGGATGGCAGTCCAGCTCCTCGCTTGAAGATTTGTGACTTTGGGTATTCCAAGGTTCTGTTTTCATTGACGCTTTTGTCAGATTGATTTCTTCGTGTTTCAGTATTTACGAATAGTTTCTTTTGGTTAGGGGGCACTATCTTAGTTTGGTAGTCATGTTTGTAGACCTATTTTTAGGTCTTATCATACAAGCTGCGTCGATTGTTTGTTTTCTTGTGTTAGCTTGGCATTTATGCATCCTTATCATACTTTTTTGGTTTAGGTCTGTATACTATTGTTCACTGTGAATGACTGTAGTTTTTCCTTCTTCACAGTCCTCAGTGTACCATTCACAACCCAAATCAACAGTGGGAACTCCAGCATATATTGCTCCAGAAGTACTACTTAGGAAAGAGTATGATGGCAAGGTATATTTTTTTCTTTGGTCCCATCAAAATTTTTCGTCTCCTTTTGTTATACTTTCTTTCTGATCATTTCTTGAGAAGGTCAGAATATCCTTTATAGCTTCTACTAGTTATTATGGCTCTGATTTTCTCTTGTTCTGATTTCACTGATCTAGATGAAGCTTCTGTTTACAATATGTAGGCAAAATCTGTCAGGCCCTAGAGTTTTTAGATCATCAGACATTCATGCTTTTTTGTTCTTTATTTGATGAAGAAAACCTTTTCATTTATCACAGATTGTGTTTTCCTTTCATTTAATTTGTGTGTTTTGCTAAATAGCTCTTCTTCTTCTTGAGGCATTCATATTGTGAAAGATATGCTACTGCCTAGATATGATGGACATGAATTATGTTTCAGTAAGTTCAGGTGCTCATATCAGTGTCGTTTTTTGATAGGGATGTTGGTTGGTGTTCTGTGTGCTTGATTTGGGTCCCAGCACTTTCTGGTTTGTATGTAGGCTTGTTGATGTAGGGTTTTCTCTGCCTCACTCTGGTTTGTATGTAGGCTTGTTGCCTTAGGGATCTTTCCGCCTTGTGGGTGTGTGATAACACTGGTGTATTCAGAATAGTTCTCATGGGGGTTTCTAGACTCCTTAGAGTGAGAAAAGAAATTTATTAATGTTAGCTTTTTGTTCCTTTTCTCTTAGTGACCGCAGAAAGTTTACAGTCTACTTGAAAACATGAAAAGCAACATGCTAAATTATAGGTGAGTATTTGATATGTTAGATCAGATTATCTTTTGATTTCTTCATTATATTGACCTGGAATTTTTGAGCTATCCAGTTCCTGCAACAGCACAATCCTGAATCCCCTTGCTGGACATTTATGAATCCTTAACCTCGAGGTCTGGGAGAGCTGTATGTTTTCCTTTCTGGTGTTGTTACCTTGTTTCTGAAATTGGGTAAAATGTGATTTGACTGAGGACTGGTAATATTTTCCAATGACCATGTATATCCTTCTGTATCTGTTTTTCATGTTATTCACCCCTTTACAGGTTCTCTGTAACCTTTCTTTGATCGATGAAGTAGAAAAAAAGGAGCAGTTACCTTTAAAACAGGTGAGCTGGTCACCCGGCTTGGCTGCCTGGTCACCATTGTGGCACCTTTGATCTACCATCTATTAATGCAAGGACCGATGCAGCCAGCTGGGCTACCATTGTCTCTGCTACCAATCACACCTTAGCGCATATGGGTTCTGGTGGAGGGATAAACCCTTTGCCCATATTATTGGCACTGAGTTATACCTGATTGCTGTGAAAGCAGGGGCTGGGTTCTCAGCACCTGTGGACCTTCTTGAAAGGTCTTTTCTTTTTGATGGTGGCCAATTTACCGTTGAATGTTAGGAGGCCCTTAAGTCACCATTATCTCTTTGTTGATTAGGGTGCAGTTGTTTCTACTATGGTCCTATGTTACTTGCTTGGAATCTTATAGTAAGTTATCATCCCTCTGACCCTATTTTCATATGACATTGGAAGGGCTCGCAAAATATTTATGCATTTTAAAGAGATTGTGTGTTCAGGCTCATACGAGGGGAACTAGTGCTGTCTTTCTGTGGTGGAAAAATAATTTTCTTTTCTAGAGTAAATGATCAATTGCTGAATATTGGTAATTAAGATTGTTAAAATTCTGAAATTTATTTATCATGTGTTATCTGAAGTTTTGGACAAAATCCATCTCTTAATCTGATGCTGTTGGTGTGAATTGATGAGCATGGTGATAACCACCTGAATGGCGGAGTACTTGTGATTCAATAAGTGTCCCTCACTTTTGTTGATGCATCTGTTTGTTTTTTGCTCAATTTTTTTTTCCTCTTGGCTATATGCTTTACTAGTTAAGTCGAGATCTTTAATTGCAATGCCCAGATCTCACTACCCATTTATTGAATTCATAAAGCTTGGTGCTGAGGCGTTGCTATAATAATTTCAGATTGCTGATGTTTGGTCGTGTGGAGTGACTTTGTATGTGATGTTGGTGGGTGCATATCCTTTTGAGGATCCGGATGAACCAAAGGATTTCAGGAAAATGATACAGGTGCTTGTTTTGACCAATTTCATCTATAAGTCCATTTTTTTCTCTAAATTTAAATTCTAAATGGTCATTTATTTCGTATCCACTTCTGCAGAGGATCTTAAGTGTTCAATATGTGATACCAGAGAATATTAACATATCAGCAGAGTGTCGTGAACTTATCTCCAGGATATTCGTTGTTGACCCTGCTGCGGTTAGTATTCCTGTTCTGTGACCCCTATCTATTTGTATTTGTATGAAAAAATGGTAGCTCTTATTTAAGTGGGGAGGCACCTGCAGTTTGCTACCAAAGTTATATTACAAAACTGAATCTTTGACAGGATAAGTTACTCCTGATCAAGGGTCGCTTTAATACCTTGGAATGCTGTGCTTGATGATGTTTAAGTTCCTCTTGTAACATGTCTGGGTCTCGTTTCTCCTTAGATTGGTAATGGTGGACTATATTTAAAATTGAGTATTTCTATGTGACAGAGGATATCCATCCCTGACATCAAGAGGCATGAGTGGTTTTTGAAGAACCTTCCTGCTGACCTCATGGATGAAAACATGATTAGCAGCGACTTTCAAGATGGTGAACAACCGATGCAGTCCCTTGACGCAATAATGCAGATAATATCGGAGGCCACCATCCCACCTGCCGGTCAGCAAGGCCTTGACCAATTTATTGATACACTCGACATGGATGAAGACATGGATGACTTCACGGATTCTGATATTGATGTTGATAGCAGTGGAGAGATTGTCTATGCAATGAACTAGTGAACCTGCAGGCTGGTTGTGTTGGAGAGTGAAGGACCTATACTGACCTATGTCGACTGTTGGTGCCTACAAAACATGTTATATCTCCCTCTAGATATGCATTAGGCACGCATCTGTTTGTATGTTTTGTAGAAATACTTGTAGCTGTGCTGTATGTAGTGAAAGGGAAGAGGTAAAAGCTGCTCGGATGGGGAAGATTTGAAGTTGGTAGGTTGTGATATGTATTTGTGTACCATTTGTTGAACCTTAAGCATTTTGATGTTCTCATTAGGAATCAGTAGCGGATAAATAGGACATCGTGATGCAACTAAAAGTCTGTATTACTATGCAGCCAGACTGGTTGTATTACATGTATATGATCCTTTTTGTGTTCATGTTTTAGGTGTGATTTGTTAGGATTGTTGTCATAGTTAACTTCTGACAGGTGCTATACGTGGCCTGCAGTGACTGATTAGCGACCGGAGATGGACGTCTGGGACGTTTGTTATGGGTTGGCCATGGAACGCTCACCACAATATGCCTAACTAGTATTAACCAACGAAACACGAGGCGCCGTTTTCTCGTATTATCTGAGCCATTATTCAGACTACCATTACTAATTGTGTATTTGGTAAAATCATCAAAAAACCTAGCCTAAACTTAAAAACTATAAGGTGTTTACCTAACAGTATCAATAAAATAAAAATCAGTTATAAACTGTTATTATTATTATTATGACAGATGCACACAAAGCCCACACCGATGTTGAAATGTATCACAACGTATTGAGTTAACGCACGTCTGAGCACTAATTTGAAGATGATAGGATTGATGTTTGAATAAAGAGGATTTCTCTTTTGAGAACGACATTCACCAGGATCGTACTACCAATCAGTCACAATACGACCTTGCTTCAGTATCATTTTTGCTGAAAACCTGCTGTTGAATAAGAGGAATTATGTTGGATTTGGATAATTACTCATCACAAAATTCTAATCCTTTTACATCCACCCTACTGCTGCTGCTACTTCCGCATTCCCACTTATCTTTTCTCGGAAGTTTTGATGGGTTGTTTTTGGAACATTTCGTTGTTAACCTATTAGTCAGTGGAAGTGAATTGTTTCTCATCCGACCTTCAGACCTTCCATTGTAGGGATTTCATATTGAGTCGTTTCCATATTACTTTAGTTTAGGTAATATGATTTATTACTTCTAAGAAAGAGAAAAAAAAAATCCTTCACATATCTTAGATAGTTAAAATACACATCGAAGTTATTCATTTTTATTTACAGATTATCTTTCTAATGTTAAGAACTTAGAACCAAATATTTCAATTTTGAATAAAATAGTGAATATTATTTTGGAGAACATATTATTGGGTTAACCCCTCCTTAATTGGGTTATTAGTATTTGGGTAAGTAAATTGAGCCCATTAACTAATTATAAAGTATCTTAAGAGTGTTGTAGGATGTTAGAAAGTTGTAGAATATGATAGGTGGTAGATGGTGGTTGTAAGTTGGAAGTTTTTTTTAATTATTATTATTAATAAATGGTAGGGGATAATTGAGAGTTGGCCCTTGTATATTAAGGAGCTTGTTGAACCCCCCCCCATCAAGCCATATAAATAGGGGGGACTTATTATAGGATTGATCATCACAAGCAAGGGAAATCCAAAAGGGTGAGGAGGAGGATATACCAACTTAGAGTAAAAAAGTTTGAGAAGTGTCTAATATCTTAAACTTAGGCGAGCCACCAAAAAGACTATTGAGAGTTAGCCTCTTGGCACAACTAAAGAAGATATGTTGTAAGCATTCTACTAATCTAAAAAAAAAAAGAATTATACTTTCAATGTTGACAATTATTCCTATTCAAAGCTTATGATGGAGGAACCTCTATTGTAAAGATTTACACGATCCTATCCTTCTTAAGAAGAAGTCACCAGTAAAACTAGACAATGAATGGGTGCTATTGAATCAAAAGGTATTCACAATGATTTGAAAGTATATTAATCAAAGCTTATCCAAGCATGTTGCCATCTTCACAAATTCGTATGAGATATAAAATAAAATCAAGTCAATGATCCAAAAGAAAAGTCTACGACTAGTGAAGGTAGAATATTGAAAAGGCCAAAGCATGATTGAAAACTTGAACAACTTCAAAGTCCCTGTGAATTAGTTTGCCAAAGTTGACATGAAGATTGAAGACAAGATATAATACTTCTACTTCTCAGTTCACTACTAGAGAGTTATGATAAGTTGGATGCCACTATAATTAAGTTAGCTCCGGAAGGTAAACTCACCATAGATATCGTCATTGATGTTATATAATTGAAAAGGCCAAATTAAAACAAATGGGGTGTTTTTGGGGTCATTTAGAGGCCAAATTGATAGAGCATAATGGAAGAAGTAGGAATCAAGGAAGAAGCAAGGTATGAGATTAACATATTATTATTGCAACAAAGTGGGACATAAGAAAAATTGAATGTTGCAACTTGAAGAAGATCAAAAGGCTAGAAAAATCAATCATGACCACATTAAGCATAAGAAAGAGGAGAAGAACATTACTCTGGTACCCTCTAAAGATGATGATGTCTTTGTTGTCACAAAATATAGTTTCTTGAATTTAGCATATGAGGACTACTCATGGATTGTTGATTTAAGTGCCTCCTTCCATGTTAGCCCCTATAGAAAATTCTTCTCATCTTACTGTAGTGATAACCTTTGCTCTATTAAAATGGAAATGATGGTAAAAATAATATTGTTAGGATGAAGGATATTATGTTGGCAACTAAAATGCACTACAAGCTTAAACTAAAGGCTATGGGATGTGTCTTTATAAATGTGCTTCATTTTCATATTAGTAGAGTAGTTTTATGATGCCAGTTTGATGAACCACTTCGTTGAGGCAAATAGAATCTCACCAAAGGTAGCTTGATCATGGATCAAGGAAGAAAGGAAGGCTTTGCAAGGGAGATGCAAGTATTGTTTATGATAATGGAAATTTAAAGTTATGGAATAAGATGCTTGGGCAAAGGAGTGAAAAGGGTTAAAAATTCCTACTTGGAAGCATCTTATTCCCTATATAATAGGTTAACCCCTTGAACCATGCATCAATTTTTTAGTTGAAAAAAAACATGGAGTAGTTTTTTTTTTCATATAAATCTTGTCTAACCCCTAACAGGAAGCATATTATAAATCTGGTGCATGATGATGTTTGTTTCATGAATGAGAAAGAAATAGTTGGTGCATAGTACTTTGTTACATGTATTGATGGTTATTCTATAAACATATATATGCCCTTGTTAAAATTAAAGGACTAAGTCCTTGAGGCTTTTAAGAAGCTTTATGCTAGTATGGCATGTGAGAATGGTTAAAGATTAAAGAGCATATGAATTGATAATGGTATAGAGTATCAAGGACAATCTGAGGCATATTGTAGATCTTATGGCATTTGTCTTGAGAAGACACCACCAAAGATGTCGCAAATAAATGGATTTGTTGAACACATGAACTAAATTATTAAAGAAAGGGATTAATGGATGCTTTTTCATGCCAAGCTATCCAAACCCTTTTGGATGTGGCTATAAAGATTGTTGTTGACATTATTAACCTATCACCTTTAGTCCCTTTGGAGGGAGATAACCTAAAGGAGGGATGGATCAAAAAGAAGGAATTATATAGGTATCTAAAGGTTTTAGGTGTGACATATTCATCTATAAGCCTAAGGATGAGTGAGCTAAGTTGGAATCAAAGGCAAAATGGTGTATGTACCTTAGATCACCAAAAGATGAATCTAAATATTGTTTATAGGATCCAAATGACAATAAATTCATTAGAAGTCAATATTTCTTATTCTTTGAGGAGAAAACCTTATAATATTTTGACAAGATATAAAACTTAAAACTCAATCCAGTCAAGCATCGTAAATTATTCCTTGTGATACTTGATTATAGGGCCAATCAAGGATATGTTAATAATGAGGAACGAGATATTAATGGCATTGATGCTTCCCTTGATATGTATAATGATCAAGGAGAAGGCATAAGTGAGAAGATTGATTTATAATATGCTAATGAGCCAACACTAATGCTAGAACCAGAGCTTGCAATAAAATATCATTTGAGATCAATGAGAGAGATAGCCCTCCACCAAATATAATCCAATAAAGTATATAATTCTCACAGATGGATGTAGACCTCTGATATATGAAGAAGCCATGATTGATAGCCATAAGGAAGAATTATTGAGATTTATCGGGGGAGAGTTGTGGTCACTTTATGAAAATTATGCTTATGAGATGATGAAGTTACCTAAAGGAAGACAAACTTTGAAAAAAAAAGAGTGGGTGTACAGGTGAAAAATTGAGGATAATAACTCACAACCAATATATAAAACTAGATTATTTCTAAATGTGGTAAGTTAAAAGAAGAGAATAAATTTTGAATATATATTCTCTCCGGTAGTGAATATGTCATCAATCCCAGTAGTGTTCATGTAACACCCCCATTTTCACAAATTGAAAATTTTTGTTTTGAAAAGATTTTATGGAAACCAAATAAGAAATATAGATTATTATTGGCATATTTAACATAGAGAAGGTGTAATCAATACCTAACCCATAGTAGATGCAATACTAAAAAGTAACGCATATTCAGATATCAAGTGTGATTAGTACCTAATCTAATATTGATATAATATGATAAGATAATAAAGAAAGAAATAGCATGCTCAATAAGATAGATAAGAAAAACTACAAAGAAACATAAGGAGACATGTATATACATTAACACAATTAAACTTGAGATGCCTAAGAGATTCGAATATAAAAATACACACCAATGAGGTGTAAATTGGATATTTCTCTTCTATCTTCTCCCTAAATCAACACTTGTCAAGTCCATATCCTAATGTAGACATCCACATCATAAACTAGGCATAAAATACCTAAAAAAGCATAGTATCAAGATGATAGATGTATAGAGTAAACATAATTAGCTGAAAGCAATAACATGCTCATCCATTTCACATTTTCATGGGGTAAAAGAGATAAATCTTAAAGGGAACATGTTGGCACGATATTGCTCCTACATGGTAACACAATGGTACATACATAATAACTATCATTCTTTCATAGCTATCATACTATCACCATAGAACATGTGATTATAACTAACTTCACAAGTACAAATAATAACATGCAAGCCAAGCCAACTAATTATTTGATTATATTAGAAATGTGGTCACACAATTCACTTAAATCACTTATTAATTTCTTAAAATATGACATCACTAACATCTAAGGTATAGGGGTTAAGGAAAACTCATCTATGGTATAGAAGTCAAGGAAAAGCCATCCATAGCATGGGGATAAGGAAAACTCATCCATAGCTTGAGGGCTAAGGAAATACCTCCAAAGTATGGGTGATAAGGAAAAATGCATCCAATGTTTGGGAATGCATACCTTTTTCTTGGTTGCCCTAGAAATGGATGCCCTTAGAAAAATAGGGAGAGGTAGTTTGTTGTCGAGTTTTCCAAGCATTACACCATGAAAAAACATTAAAAGGTATGATTCTATGAACCGATGAACGTAATAAAACATAGAATGAGTTAAGCTGTTAAAAGAAAGATATTATACTTACCAACTTCATAAATCAACCCCTATCTTCCTAAGGATGATAGGATCATTTGTGACTTCATTGTTATTAATAATGCGCTCTTCTTGTAAGAATTTATCAAATTTATCCACACAAGCTTATAACTCTAGAAAGAATGGTGGACATTCTTGATCCTAGAGATTAAGTTCACCTCACTTGGACAGATTCCACTTGAATTCACCCAATATATATATATTATAATTTCCATTTTTTCACATAAGATTGAGGCTCCTTGAAAAAAATAGAGTATAGAAGCCCATGGCTGAGGGGTGACTCAAGAAATTGAAGAAATGTTTGAATAGGTCCATTGTTGGTACGATCTCTAACAAATAACATCCATATAAAAAATCTATCACCATTCACCATTTATTGGAAATGAACTGGGATGAACTAAGTCAACGGACTTAAAGGAATTCCTAAATGAATGGATATAAGAGAAAGTGAATGCCAATTTATAGAACCTTAGCATATAAGTTTATGCACCTATCTGGTGAATTGTTAGCCCTATCCAATAGAGTTGGCATAATTAAAGTAAGGGAAGAAGGATTGAATTATTTTATGTGAGAATTCTCAAGTTGAGTGCCAATAATATTTTTGGGGAGGAGAGAGTGTGAATCAAATGAGGAAGGCTCAGACATGTTAATAAAGGAGGAATGATGAAAAAAAAAAGGTGAGGGACTGAGGGATTCATCACCAACGAGTTAATAGCAAGAAAAAAAGGGTAAGCAAGAAACTAAAGATGTTATAGTTTTATTAGAAGATTTAGACATAGAAGAAGCTTCAGAATTATTAAGAAGTTAAAGAAAATGATCATTTAAAGGAGTAGGGGATTTACCAAGATGATCAATAAGGTAGATAATGACACAAACTCTACAAGTGTGATTCCCGTTTGAAAGCTCATAGTGTTGCACACCTCCAATTGCACCAATAATAGGTGGGGTTATAATGATGACTATGGATAGATATTGTAATGATTTTGAAAATCATATTTACCTCATTTTATATTCAAAAGATGAAGAATTTAAATTCATCACTAACATGATTTATTCGACAATCTCATATTGGATAAGACATTGTCAAATCAAGCCTTGATTCCTACTTGATACCTGCCTTTATATATGTGAAATAACAGCTTACATGTGAGTGGTCTTCAATGACCTAGGAATTTATTCTCTTTTATAATAAATTATAAATTCATCATGTGGTCCTCATTCAAATAATTTTCCCTTTGTCTAAACACATGGAAGGGGATGAATCTTCTTTAGCAAGCCTTATTTTGGTAACATTTTTCATTTTATAACTAATGAAAATGGTGTAGAGTTCTTGGTTGGAGTGACTCTTGAACTTTTGACAAGTGACACACCTAGCTATTACACTTTGTACATCTCCCACAAGTTTTATCCAATAAAAATACTCACTAAGTACTTCCACAATGTTGTTGATGCCAAAGTGTCCGGCTAGTCCTCTCCCATGCACTTCCTTCACAACTAATTCTCTGACAGAACATTTGGGAATGCAAAGCTTTTTGTTATTGAAGAGGAACCTATGTTGAATTACAACCAACCCCTTCTTCTTCTCTTAATCCTTAAATTAGTGGCCAAAGTCTTCATCTTCCTTGTAGATCTCTCTAATGCACCCAAACCCCAATACTTTCATCTCCAACAATGAGACCATACAATATCTCCTAGAGAGTGCATTTGCTACTAAATTTATTTTTCCACTTTTATGTTTGGATACAAAGGAAAAATACTATAATAATTCTACCCATCTAATATGCCTTGTATTAAGCTTGTGTTGGCCGTTGATGTAGTTTAACGACTTATGATCCTTTTGTAGCATAAATTGTTAGGTCCTCAAGTAGTGTGACCATTGATTAAGAGCTCTAGCGAAAGCGTAATACTCCTTGTCATATGTGATGTAATTAACCCTAGAGCTACTGAGATTTTCACTAAAGAAGGTAATTGGCTTCCCTTCTAATAGTAAAATAGCTCTAATGCCCACTCCATTAGCAACACACTCAACCTCAAACAATTTGTTAAAGTTAGGTAATGTTAGCATGGGTGCTTCACTTAGTTCTCCTTTATTAACCACAAAGGCGTCTTAGGCCTCCTTGGTCCACTTGAAGTCACCCTTCTTCATGCATTTGGTTATAGGTTCTAGTAGAGTACCAAATCCCCTAATGAACCTCCTATAAAATAAAGCTAAACCATGAAAATATATCACTTGTGTAAGGATTGTAAGCCTGGGTGATATTTTGATAGCTTCCACCTTGGATTCATCCAAGGCTATTCCATCCTTACATACGATAAAACCTAGAAATGTAACCCTAGGTATAAAGAATTCACACTTCTCTAGTTTATCATACAACTTGTGACCTCTAAGTGGAAGAAATACAAGTTTCATATGATTTACATGTTATTCCTCACTAGAGCTATACACAAGGATATCATCAAAGTAAACCACTAAAAATTTGTCAATGAATGGCATAAGTACCTCATTCATATGTTTCATAAAGGTACTAGGGGAATTTGACAAATCAAAGGGCATAACCATCCACTCATACAATCCTCCTTTAGTTTTGAATGTAATTTTCCATTTATCACCATCTTTCATTCTTATTTGGTATGAGTCACTCCTTAGGTAAATTTTGGAAATCAAGTATGCACCATTTAAACAATCAAGAGTATCATCAAGTCTAGGTATATGATACCTATACTTGATAGTAATATTGTTGATATATTTATTATCAACACACATTCTCATGGTTCCATCTTTCTTTAGCATAAGCAAGGTAGGAAGCACACAAGAGCTAAGGGACTCCCTTATTAAACCCTTAGACACCAATTCATCTACTCGCCCTTGCAACTCTAAGGTTGCCATAGGGTTACACCTATAATCCTCCTTATTGGGGAGTATAACATCGTGTACAAAGTGTCTTAGGTGCTCTATGCCTCTAATGGGGGGGGGGTAATATATGGCATATATCATTAGGGAATAAATCATCAAACTCATCTAACAATTCCCTAACCCATGGCTCATTGCAAACCCTCCCCTTATTATCCTCTAGTAACAAGAAGTAGATTATTTTCCCTTTTACTAAGGTTTTATCTAGATAATTTTCACCTATGAGTAAGGAATTTTTACAACTCATATCAACATGAATATGACGAGTAACTATAGGGGTGATAATAATCTTCTTCTTGAAAAACTTCAAGTAATAGGCATTCTTTCTTCCATCTTCAAGACACATCTACAAAATTGCCATGTTCTCCCCAAAATCAAATGACAAGCATCAATTGGAACTACATCACGCACCACCTCATCTTGATAGGTCTTCCCAATGGATAATGACACCTTCATGTACTTTTTCACGTCCAATATGTTACCATCATTTAGCCGTTGTAGCTTATATGGTTTGTCAAGTTTTGTAGTAGGAAGACCTAGCTTCTCTACTAAGGTGCAGGAAGAAACATTTTCACAACTTTCTCCATCCACAATAAGATAACATATTTTTCTAAGTATGGTGCACTTGGTTTGAAAATATTCTCTCATTGGGAATAATCACATTTGACCTCCTTAGTGTGAAACACCCTTCTAATCATAAAAAATTCTGCTATAGCTGATGGTGAAAAAACCTCCTCTCCATTAATGGTCGTGGCTTCTTCCTCTTCTTCACTCTCCTCCTTTTGGTTAGCTTCATCCAAATCTACCATGGTCATCACCCTCTTTTTAGGGAACTCATTTTGATAGTGTCCTAAGGCTTGATACTTAAAACACCTAATACTATTGGTTTTACTCTCAACCACCACTCCTTTCTCCTCACATCTTTTGTTAAAGGCGTGGAAGGGACTTTGAATGGTGGAAGAATATCCCTTAATGTACTATCTACCTAATTTAAACCTCCATATCTCATGACCCTCTTCTATTTTTTGCATTTTTTGACCTTGATAGCTAGATGATAGATCTCATTCAAGGTATAATAATTATGCATCTCCACCTTACTAGCTATGTCTTGGCCAAGACCACTAAGGAAACAAAACATAATGTATTCCTATAGCTCATCCAAAATAAGCCTTATAGAGAGTTTTTTGAACTCCCTAATGCATTACTCTATACTTAATAACCCTTGTTTCAAAGAGGAAATTTTTTTGTGCAAGTATTGATTGAAAAAAGGATGAAGGAATCTCTCCTTCATCAACTTCTTCATTTTCAACCAAGACTTAACTTTCAAATTTTCCTCTTTTCTCTTATTATGAACAACATTCTCCCACAATAAGGATGCATGATCTTTGAACTTAAGAACCGCCACCTTAAAGGATTTGGTTTAAGAGTGGCCCTTGGCCTCAAATAATCTACTACACATCAACTCCCACTCTAAAAATTCTTTGGGATTGTGATTACCTTTAAAATCTAGGACCTCGACCCTAATATCATGAAAGTTTTATTCTTTTTTATTATTCCTACTCCTTGGCTCCATAGAGGACTCACTAGAGGATAAGTATTCTCCATCCTCACTAGCAATATACTTGACATCTCCAAATGGCTCATGAAATGAGGGTTTATTTTTTTAGGATGATCTTGGGTCACATTACGGACTAATGTTTTCAAGATATCAAGTACTCTTCTCATATCATTTTAGAGAGACTCAATGGCTTTATCCCTTCTTAAATTTTTTGTTTTCTCAAGGATTAACCCTCTTGGTAAAGGATGGTCTCCCATTGAAGGATAAGAAAGTTAAGAATAGAAAAGGATTTGATTATGTGAAGAAAAAAATGGGATAGGTTTTGAGAAAAGAAGGGGGGATGGTCGACTAGAAATTTTTTTTGTGTGTGTTTGCTTTATAAAAGGTTGTTGAGAATAAAAATATAATACCTAAATTGATACAACCTATTCTTTTATGCTAATTTGATGCATATAATATCCAACTTGGGTCTTGCTAGGTGTTGATGTTCCAAAGAATCTTAGAACAACTAAAAACAAAGAGAGAAAGGGGGGATTTAAGAGGATAAAAATTGATTCTTGGTAAACCCTGGAATCAACAATTAAAATAACCACCTAATGTATAAACTCTTAGGATAAATCCTATAATATTTTTGTAAAACCTTCAAATTCTTACACCTTGAGAATGAAGGAAGGATCCTGATTTGCTTGAGAGAAAATGTGCAGCCAAAAGGTAAGTTCTTCTTCTTTCATTTTATCTTTGACACTTATAGAAGAAGTATAGGATTAACGGTTTCAACTTAAACAAATGATACATACATATGGCTAGAGCTTAAACAAAGAAGAAAACCTACCTAAGTTCTAGCTCATGTGTTTCGGTCATGGGGGTGGACTTTGTGCAAATTTTTGAATCCTATTCCCTTATTATCACCTTATATAATTCATAAAACAACAATAATATATAAAAGGAAAGATATAAAAGTCATTTTAATCTTGTAAGTAACAAAAAGAAGTAAGGAATATTTTCTAGCCTTCCTTGTTCTTCCCCAAATCTACACTGTTTTTCTCAAGTGCTACAAGTGACTTGACAACTAACATAAGAGGCACTTGTGGTTGATTTGTGTGGCTTCCAAGGGGAGTTGATAGGCTACATTTTTTAGGGATTTTTAGAGCTAAAATACTAATAAAATATGGGTAAAAAGATGGGGGAAAAGACTCGCAAAATATGTGGCCTTGTGTTGCCTTCTTTTGGTTTGGTTGGTGGATGATAAAGGAAGAAGTTTGCATGGCTTATATGGCTTGCATGGCTATGTTTTGCTTGGTAATTAATTTTTCCAAGTAAGGAGAGTTATGTAGCTCTCAAACTTAGAAAAATTAATGGTGATATTATGATCATAAAATGGGGATCCTCCTACATCGCCTTAGTTCACAAATTATCTCTCTCTCTCTCTCTCTCTCTCTCTCTCTCTCTCTCTCTATATATATATATATATATATATATATATATATATATATATATATATATAAGTATGCGTGGTATATAATTCATACTTAAAATAAATATATAAGACACATAGGACATAATCCCATAATGAATAGGACATCACCCAGGGAAAAAGACCCCAATTCACCTACAAAACCCTAATTTCACAAGATAAACATAACTTCCCCTATATGACTCATTTCATCACCAAATATATTAGATCATCCTAAAATAACATCATTAATGATATAATCAAAAATCAAGGTCTAACTCTAATGTCTTGCACATGTAATACTGAACTTGCCTCTATGATTACTATTTATAATTTAAGTTATTTTCTCATTTTACTATATTAATGTTATTCATAATTACCCCAAATATTTCATATAACATATTTAGAATATTTTAAGCCCATTCTCATTTTAGAATCACCAAAATCCCATATCTAACCCATATTAACCAAAATGTTTTTATCTTACTAAAAGTTTCAAAATCTCATTTTAAATAACTTATGTTTTACTCAATCGTCATTTGGTCATATTAATTATGAAATAATTTATAAAACCCTAAATTATTGTCATGCTAAAATTATTTTCTACATTATCATAAAATAACTAAAATACCTTTACGATAGCTATAATACCAAATTTCCACAAATCTCTAGAAGTCCGATATCATTAATTTCCATCCCTTAATTTATTACATCCATACAACTTATCCATATTCATTACACATTTTCCATACTTTATAAAAAATAACAGGTCATACTACCATACTAAGGGTTTCAAGATAAGACTTAATGCATGAATACCACATAAGCTTATGCTTTCACTAAATACCTATATTTGCATATTATAATACAACATTATCATAACATGATATTAACACATGAGTTATGAAACATAATAACACCAAACATGATATTACGCACAAAGTACTCATAGCATTTAATATTCCCTAACTATGATATATATATATTTACCAAATGACGCTGGTCTCTAAGCATGAACAATTCTAACATGCCTCCTCCGAAATCATAGAAAAATTATCCAAAAATCAATAATAACATATGGTTAAAAATTAAGAAAATAACTAAGGAGGAATTAAGGCAAAGGAGGATGGAAAAGGAGCAAAACCAAAACAACCAAGCTGTAGGAAAAGTGTGGCACAAATGAAGCCGACTGTGTGGGAGTATGGTATGGCAATCGGGTGTGTTGCATCAATGGGTGATGCTGTTGGAGTTTTACATGGAGAAGTGACACAACTAGGAGTGGTTTGGCATGGGCAGTTGGTAGCTAGGGTAGTTTGGCGTGAGGTGATGGTTATTGCATGAGGTTATAACACATATGGGGGTGGTCTTGTGTGAGATTGCAACACAACTAGGGGTGTGTTACATGATTAGTTGACAAAGGTAAGGGTGAGTTGAGTGGGTTTTTGACGAAGCAAAGATTGAGTTGTATAATAGGGGATATGTTACACAAGCTTATTTGCATGAAAATGGTGGATGATGATGGACAAAAGCTCAGGGAAGTTGGGGAAAGCAAAAGGGAGCATAATGATATGTTATGTGAAACAATACATGAGGTAAGGAGAGATAATTGAGAGGTATTTATAGGAGAGATTTGTGTGATGTTGATAAACGACTGAACGTGCATAGGGGGTATGGGGTAAGCATAATTGGGGGAGATTTGGGGAAATATTCCAGACAACATCCTTTGAGATGAAGGAGGGGATGATGCTAACGAGTTAGGCATAGGCATGTTTATGGAGGAGGCTAGCTGATGGGTTATTAATTGAGAAAGGAGGTAAACATCATGGAAGAAGGGGAAGAAGAAGAAGAAGAATGGGATAGAGGGGATGAAAAAGAAAAAGGAGAAGTTAAAGGGGAAAAGGAAAAGGAAAAAGAAAAAAAAAGGAGTTGAGGGTTAGGTTTAGAATTAGGTTTGAATTTAATATGAAGAAATTAGGGTAAGATTAAAGTATTAATCATCTAAAATTAGAGTTAGATTAAATATTAATTAACCAAAATTAAGGGTAGGTTAAACTTGGGATATTACAGAATAGCGAAAGTAGTGAAGAAAATATTGGGAGAGAGAATGACAATGATATTAGTGAAATAGGAAGATGGGAAAAAGTCAAGAATAACGGGCATATAGTTAGACACAACTTCTTTGAGTTACTTATATTTTTTTCACTCACTAATAATTGTGTATTAATTTAACATATAAATACATAATATATATAGAAATATTACAGTCTTTTTGTATTTAAATATTATAATTTTCTAAATTACTTATAATAATTTCTTTTTCTCAATGAGGATAGTTTCCACCCTTACTAAAAGTACTTTTCTAACCTTGAATATAAATAGAAAATAATTATAAAAATATCATTACCTTTTTAACACTTAAATATTATAACTTTTAAAATTACCTACAATAGTTTCTATTTTCCATTGAAGTCATTTTTCTCCGCCCAAAAACACAGTTTCTTCAATTGCTGTCTAATTGAAAAATTCTTTTAATTTACTCAAAAAATTGTTTTTACTGGATATGAGCAAAGACAAAAAAAAAGTACTAAACAGAGCCGGTGAAAAATACAAATAAAAGCCTCTAAAAGGAAATACAAATAAAGGGTAATCAAGTTTAATCGTTCATGTTCATGAGGTTCACCTCAATCCAAATAGGCAGGTATTATGTTTTGTTTGTCTGCAAATTCAGCGTCGGCGACTAGATCGTTCCCACCTTCTGAGTCTCGAACATGTATTCAAGAAGGTTGCGACTCTGCAAATCCGTTATCTTCCTTTCCTCCTTTTCTTCTTCCTGCCCTCGATTCCAAAGAGCCATACCTTCTCTTCCCCAGTCGTCTGTTCAAAGTCCACACGGTGATTTCATACGCTCCGTCCAAAACCCTTCCTTTAAACTAAGTAGCAATGGCGCAGTGACAGCAGCACATTTAGGGACAGACAGAGATTACAAAGAAGCCATAGACATATTATGTGAAGAAAAGCGACTAAAAGAAGCAGTTCAAATACTTGATCATATTCATTGTCCCTCCGCTTCTACCTACTCCTCACTTCTACTACTCTGTCTTCAGCAGCGAGCCCTTGAGGAAGGAAGAAGGATCCATGCACATATTAGAGGTTCGGGCTTTGTGCCTAGAAGTTTCATATCCAATCGCCTAATCGAGATGTACTCGCGATGTGGTATTCTAGAGGATGCGCGTAAGGTGTTCGACGAAATGATTGAGAGGGATAAATGTTCTTGGAACACTATGATTAATGGGTATGTAAAAGTGGGGTTGATCGACGAGGCCCGTATGCTGTTTGATGAAATGACCGACAGAGATGGATTCTCTTGGACTGCCATGATTTCAGGGTATGTTAGAAACGAGAGGCCAAAGGAGGCTCTGGAGCTGTATAGATTGATGCAGAAATGTGGTAATTTGAGTTGCAATAAATTTATAGCAACTAGTGCCATTTCTGCGGCAGCTGACGTTCCAAATTTACGATGTGGAAAGGAAATTCATGCTCATGTTGTACGTATGCGTTTGGATGTGGATTCTGCTGTTTGGAGTGCACTGTCTGATATGTACGGAAAATGTGGTAGTTTAGAAGAAGCTAGGAGTATATTTGATAAAACGGGAGACAAAGATGTCGTGTCATGGACAACAATGATTGATAGATGCTTTGAGGATGGAAGGAAGGAGGAGGGGCTCGATTTATTTAGGCGTATGCTGAAGTCGGGGATCAAGCCTAATGAGTTCACATTTCCTGGGCTCTTAAACGCATGTGCAGATCATGTGGCAGAAGACCTAGGGAAGCAGGTACACGGGCACATGATGAGGGTTGGGTTTGTTCCTCAGTCATATGCTGGAAGCGCACTTGTTCATATGTACTCAAAATGTGGCAATGTTGAAAATGCAAGAAAAATCTTTCAATGGATGCGTAGACCTGATCTGTTCTCTTGGACCTCCCTGATAGTTGGATATGCTCAGAATGGTCAGCATGAGGAGGCTTTAGAATTTTTTGAACTGCTACTCCAGTCAGGTACTCGACCTGACATCGTAACTTTCGTTGGCGTTCTTTCCGCTTGCACGCATGCTGGATTAGTTGATAAAGGGATTCAATATTTCCACTCTATAAAGGACACACATGGATTAACACAAACTGTAGAACATTATGCATGTCTGATTGACTTATTATGTCGATCAGGCCGGTTTAAGGAAGCTGAAGATTATATCATTAAGATGCCGATGAAGCCAGATAAGTTCGTGTGGGCTGCTCTTCTTGGTGGTTGTAGGATTCATAAGAATGTTGAGCTAGCAGATCGGGCTGCTAAGGCTCTATTTGAGATAGAACCTGAGAATGCAGCTACATATACAACATTAGCCAACATATATGCAACTGCAGGTAGATGGGAAGAAGTAGCGAAGATTAGGAAATTGATGGATGATAGAGGCATTGTAAAGATGCCAGGCAAGAGCTGGATTGAGATAAAGCGACAAGTCCATGTATTCTTAGTTGGAGATAATTCTCATTCAAACTATGGTGAGATAGAAAAATTTCTGGAAAAGATTTCGAAAAAGATGAGAGAAGAAGGATATGTCCCGGATACTAACTTTGTGTTGCATGATGTTGAGGAGGAGCAGAAAGAACAAAATCTCTCTCACCATAGTGAGAAGCTAGCGGTTGCATTCGGAATCATTTCTACCCAGCCTGGAGCTACGCTGAAGGTCTACAAGAATTTGAGAACTTGTGTGGATTGTCATACTGCCATTAAATTCATCTCAAGGATCGCTAATAGAAAGATAATTGTGAGGGATTCGAATAGATTCCATTGTTTTGAATATGGGAGATGTTCATGTAATGACTACTGGTAACTATCAGCCGCTTATGTATATACATCAGTTGCACCCATTACTGCATTAAAAAGGATAAACCAATACGGAGTTCTAACACGAGTAACTTGGTAGCAAAATGAGAACCACCAGAGGATTTGGGTCTGCCAACCTCGGGAGCAGTGTTATTTATTTATTTATTTTTGAGGGGAGGGGGAGAGGAGGGGGAATGGATGTGATTTGCAGGGTAGCATCATGGAATGAAATCGCGGATCCGATATTGCGTATCGGCCGCAATTTCGCGGAAACAGTGCCTGCCGCGACGCGAAACACCCGAAACGCAATGGAGGGAGAAATTCACGGCGATGTCGCCGATATTTCGGCGCAATATCGGATGTCGGAAAATATCGCCGATATTGTCCGAAATATCGGTGACCCTACAGTAACCAGCAATTATTGATGGAAGAATGGAAAAAAACTAACCCTAATTCACAAAAACCT
>CM060174.1:73535965-73590074 GCA_030549775.1 Tamarix chinensis | reverse complement strand
AAAAAAAACTAACCCTCATTCACAAAAACCTGCAACCCAGAACCGTAGAATCGGGGGCGAGCAGCGGGAGGGCGAGTGGCGACTGGCGAGCGGCAGACGACGAGCTGCGGATGGCGAGCGGCGACTAGCGAGCAGCAGACGACGAGCGGCGGAAGTCTGGGAACAGGAAGACCGGAAGAATCGAGCTGCTCGAGCACTCGAGGTCGAAGTCGAGCACTCCGGAAGAGTCGAGCTGCTCGAGCACTCGAGGTCTCGAAGGTTAGCACTCTGGAGTCTGGAACGTCGAAGGCTGGGACTGAGTGAGAGTTTGACTTTGAGACTCCGCACAGTAACTGTTACTGGCTTATAAGATACGTCGTAGGCTCGCAGCAAACATTTCTGATTTAGTAATTTAGTATAAACATTTTTTATTTAGTAAATATAAAATATTTAAATAATTTATATTAAATTATGCTACTAATATATTATAATATTATTTCTTTTTTATTAATTAACTAACTAATTCATTTAACTTATGCTATCTAATTTTATTAATTAACTATTATTTATTAGTTAAATAATATATTAATATGTTACTAATTTTCATATGCTACATATATGAATTTTTTAAATAAAATATTAATACTTAGCCTAGTAATGATGTGATATTAATAATTAATTAAATTAATATATAGATAAATTAATACTTATAATTATTATAATTTAAATATATTGTTAATATATGCAGTTATATACTATAATAAATTAATAACAGTTTATTATTAATAATTTTGTATGATTATTGAATACTAATTAGTTAAGTAATTTTAACATTAATTAAATTAGTACATGATTAAAATTAATAGATAGATAATAAATAATTGTTATAGTGTTAATTTATTGTAAATTTATATAAATATAATATAACGATAATTTATTAATAATAAATTTAATATTATAGATTAGGCATCTAAAAAATCAATTAATAATAATTTGAAATTGGGTAAGAGGAGAAGTAGTATTTATTTAATACAAGAAGAGTTAGACACTTAAATACTTATATTTAGTGTATAGATATTATTTTCTTTATTTAACATATTGTATATACATAATAATTTAAGTGTGTTTGTGTTATATTAAAAACTCATTATCACCTATATAATTTTATAAATAATGACTTTTATAGTTCACTTACTAATTATAGGTACGCTATAATTTTATAGGGTAATTTAGTATTTAGTATTCCTTATTTAGTAGATATGAAATATTTAAATGATTTATGTTAAATTATGCTACTAATATGTGATAATATTATCTATGTTTTATTAATTAGCTAACTAATCTACTTAACTTATGCTATCTAGTTTTTATTAATTAGCTATTATTTATTAGTTGAATAATATATTAATATGTTGCTAATTTTCATATGCTACATGAAAGTTCTATAATAAGTTATTTATAAATTTTCATATAATAAATTTATAACATATAATTTAACATATAATAACTTATTATTTATTAATTAGCAAAAGTAGTGTTGTTAGAATAATTTAACATATAATAAGTCATTTAAAGACTTCTAATATAACATATAACCTTTATGTATAGTTGTATAAGTAATTAAATGATGAATAAATAAAATTTAATCCATATTGTGAAAAAAAAATCAGAAATCACGCCGCGACGGCCGCGACATATAATTTATAGACCGCGACACTCCGATACCGCGACACCGCGACCGCGACCGCGACCGCGGTTTTATTGTATGGGTAGCATCAACTCCAGGGAGAAGGTAGCTTCCTTTCCCAGTGTAAGATTAGACGTATTCATACCAAGTGACAAAGGCTTCTATATACCATTCTTTCTGTTATTGTCAAGACATTGGAAATTGGTCAGACGACCCTGGCTAGGCGGGTCCTAAGAGATATAGTGAATGAAGATTGCAAATGCTCTATAAACTGCTCAGGTAACCATTCCCATCTATCTTCTGCCAAGTACACCCATTTTATAACTGTATGAACATTATCGCATGTACTATCACCTTTTGAGTTTGAGCTATAACTGAAAAAAGGTATCAACATTCTTGTTGACATTAAACATATTTGCATTTTTTTTTTTAAAAGATGCAGCACATAAAATCTTTATTATTTTTCGTCACCAGATAGTTGTACTAGATTATGTTGTTGGCTTAGATAATTACATCTGCCAACTCCGAAATATTTACCTATGGTAGAGAAAAAAGACATAAAACTGGGCCTCTGTCCATGGTGTCAGGTTGGCTACTCTGATTTTTTACCTTTTTCATTGAGGTCGCCCATTTCGTGCTTCATCCTTTCCAAGACCTTCTGATCAAACATGCAGTAGAATCTTCTGGCATTTATCTTCACTTTCTCTTCGTAGCCTTGAATCTTATCCTCGTATTTTTGATACATCACTGGCACAGTCATGACAACCAGAGTCCCTGAAATCGAGATACCACCATTAACTTCAATGTTGAAATTAAGACAACTGTTCAAATTGTGAAACTAAGTTGATTTAGAGTTCTATAACGAGATCACATTATTGGCTTATTATCGGCCATTGTTGATAACTTGTTACCTGTGTAGAGGAGAGTGAGTAGGTCAAAGAAGCGTGCTATATATCCAATTAAAAGCAAAGTCACCACTACTCCAGCAAAATGATACCATTCTCTCTCAACACTCACTCAAAACATCCATCTTATCCCTTCTTCAGTCAGCTTCTTTGAGGAATCTGCCATGTCTCTGGCCGACTGCTCTGTGATCTGCCATCCTGACATGTTTGGGGACTCCCTTTCACCAATCACAGACAGTGAGAGATATTATAAAGAAAACACCATTTAGTAGATCTTTCTGGTTGAAAGAAAATAATAACAAATTATAGATTAGTCTATATAGGAAAAACGAAAATCTTACTTGCTAACAAGTTTGTGGACGTTGCCGTAGAGATAGAGAGAAGCAAGACCAAGAATAGCAGCCCAAGAAAGAAGAGTTACAAAATTAATGTTGTAGACTTGTAGCATCACCCAGATTGTTATTGCTACCAACAGAATTACTAAACTCAATTTCCATCTCTTCCACAGGATTACTTCTTCAACCACATTGATTTCTCCAAATCCCATTGAAGCTAGAGTAGTAGAATTAGTATATGCTTTTGCAGCTCTGTATTCCACATGATCATCTACTTGCGTAGCAGGTGAAGATTCTTGTGCATTTTCTGCTGACATTGTTGCGTAAAATTCTTGAAGAATTAGTTTTCATACAAAGTTGGGAAGCAGAATAAGACGGACGGGTATGAAGGAATTGATGAAATTAGCTGGCTGATCAATTGGCGTTTCTGTTGGCCACTGAGCGGGTGCTGTGGGATTGTGCATGGCTTCAATGTCCAAGCGGTGAAACTTAACTAGCTCATGATATGTGGATTATATCGACGTACGTGGGTGATCTAACATGGGGGACATGCAAGACTTTGGGAAGCTTTTGTGGCCTTTCCCGCAACACGATGCGAGTATGCGACACCTGTTTCCTAGCAATCACTGTTTACCATTTAGCTCCATTCATGTTCCATGGTTTTTGTATAATGGTTTGTCTAGCAAACATTTGTTAAAGATTTATATTCTTTTTATCTAAAATAATAAAATGAATATATTTATTACAAAAACGTAAGTAAATTATACGCATTAAATGATATATTCTCTCGTATTATAGTATTAATTAATAAATGTCAATGGATACCCGTTTGAAATTGTCACATTACTAATAATGGCCGACTTCCGAATCCTGCAATTTTTTTTCCCGTCGGTGCTTATTTGTGAGTATTAGCAAGTTATTATTGAAAGATTTTAACAAATGATTTGTTGAGATTATTGATAAATTGTATTATTTGATTTGTTGAATAATCGTCTAACTTATTTTAAAAACTGATAATGATCAGTATAGAAAGTTAGGGGCCTTGGAGCTATTAGAAGCGGTAATTGTCTCTTCCCAGGAATTATTAAAATTATGTTTCGTTTGGTTTAAAATGTCTACAAAAATATGTTTATTCCCGGATACTAAGTATTATATTTTGACTTAAATATTTTTTTTACCCACGTGAATTATGTACTTGTGAATCGCTCACACCATATAAATATTCCACATCTAATTTTAAATATATGTTGTTTTAACTTTTGACATAAAAAATTAAGAAAAGAATTCAAATGAATAGATTATCCCTGTTAAAAATACCAATGAAAATGATAATTATTCTTGAAAAAAATATAGATGAATAAATAATAGATTTTGAAGCAAGTAATACTTAAGGATGAAGTATGAAAAATCATACAAGTAAAATAATACTTATTTATAATTAAAAATATAAAATGACACTTATCTAAAACCAAAAGGTAGTAGAAAAACCTAATTTCATTATTATTAAGAAATACTCTTTCTAAAAGAAAATTATTGTAGTTATCGATAACAAACTTTAACTATTTATTTATCATATTCATATTGAAAACTACTTTCATAATATCATTATTTTATATTTTTTTTATGAATGTATATTAAAAAAAATACTAACTGTTAAAGTATTTCTTTGAAATTTGTAAAACCTTTTTTCAGAAGTGGAGGGAGTACTAATATGATTAAAATGATACTTCTTTGGTAGATAACAAGTAACTAGAAAATATCAATCCAAATTGCTCAAAAAAATATATGAATCCAAAAAAAATTGTACATAAGATTTGAGATGTGCATAAAGTGTTTTCAAACAAGAATGAGAGGGGGAGTGGATTTGAACATAGTCAAATGTATGGGTGTTCACATATTAGATATATTGTATTTCTAATATCTAATGATCGAATATCCGATAATTTTTTTTCCAGATATTCGAAATTTTGGATCATTTAACAAATAATCTATTGGATATCCAAACTTTCAAGCAAGTTACAAATGAAAAATATCAGATACAAAATTCATCTATCAAAAGATAATAAACTGATCCAATTTGAATCAATTTGATTTAATGATTTGATTTAAGTCTTACCTTACATCATTTTCTATTAATTGTTTCAAAATTTGGATAATATTTAAATATTTAGTTATTTTTTTTTAAATATAAAATTTAATTGTATTAAACATCATCTTTTCAAATTATATATATATATATTATATTCATATATATGATTATATATAATAAAATGTTTAAAATAAACTATTTTTAGAGTATGTATGCATATAATTTATCAGATAAAATATTATTTATATTTGTTGGATGAAATATCCTATTTATATTTTTTTTATTGATTTGATTACTTATTTGATTTTAAAAAATTATAATATCGGCTCATTTATTTGTTTTTTTGAATTAAAACAATTTGGATATCATATCTGTTTATCAAATATCAGATAATATGAACATCCATAGTTGAAGCTAACTTGTAACTATTAGACAAAATAATAATAATAATTAATAATTAATAATACCTCTGATTCTAAATAAGTGTCATTTTAAATTTTTGTACATATATTAAGAAAACATATAAATATTAATTATGTATTTATTAAGTATACTTTATTAATTAATGTTTATAGTATGAAACAATTAATGGATATGGCTAACTTGGAAAAAATGATGCATTCTTTACATCAAAAATTTAAAATGACACTTATTTTGGATAAAAAAAAATTTGTTAAATAATATTTAATATGAATGGAAAGAGTATCAAAGTACAGACTCAAAATTGTCATACATCACTTTAGATCAAATATTAATCTACCAAACATAAGCTTAGTAGATTTTATTTTATTTTAGCTAGATGATAACTTTAACAAAAAGAAAATTCTAAAGATAATCTTTAATCTACATTATAAATTCTACCTCAATTATCATACTATTCTACCATAATGAATTTTTATTGTAAAAACATTCTTGTATTGGGTGATTTAAAGCTACATTATTCGGCAATTTTTTTCCCGTTCCACCCCCTTTTTCTTGGTTTGGTTCGGCGGCCCTGAATTGTGTACGCTCATATTTTGGTATATGGAAGGTGGCTAACGTAACGTTGGTGGATTTATTCACGACGCATTTTGTGATTAGAATTATACATTACGGCTTTATTTTAATGAACAAGGGGATGTAAATCCACAAATTAAAGAAAAGCTTGATTAAAATACAATGTTCCACCAACATGTGAATCCATTTGTATTAACAGAATAAAATAAAATTGCCGGCACATAATTGGTCGCAAAATAGACGTGAAGGTGTGCATGCACCAATTCGCAATTTCTACTTTGTAAATAGTTATACATTGTGTATATTACTGTATCATCATGATACCAGCATTTTTTTTAAATTAAAATAAATTTTATAAGAGTTATCAGGAAAATTAAAATTTATAACAAAATGATCTAAAAATTTATTTTCCTTACAACTAGATATTCATATTGATATTCTTTTAGTTAAAAAAAATTAAGATAAAAAAGATAAAAAAAACAATAATGAAGTGTAATACAATAGTGTTAAAATATAAAGATAATTATAATGAAACGTGACAAATTAGTTTCCTTAAAGAAACATAGAGGCAACCACAATTAAGCTCGGAGACAACAACATGGAGGAAACAATAGTTAAAAATAAAGGTAACTATGATAAAAACAATTATGGTGAAATATGGAGGCAACATTGATGCGGAAAATATTAAAAAAATTATGGTAAAATATAGGACAATAGTGGTGAAATATGATAAATTAGTTTTATTAGAGAAATTACAACTAATATTGATGAAATACAACAATTTTAGTAAAATATAGAGACAATAGCAGTGAAATATAAAATCAATAATGGTAAAATATGGAGATAATTAAGATAAAACATAGAATAATAGTCGTAAAATATGGTGATAATAGTAAAAACAACAATACCGGTACATAAACAATCATAGATAGCGGTAACCAACAATTTTGTATGCTACAGCCATTTATAGTATAAATGATAATTTAAATAACAACCATCTATAATAAAACGGAAAATATAAAAATGCTAAAAAAAATGAGAGAAGGATTAGACTACGGTTGTGAACTAAAAACATTGGCCTATATTCCACTATAGACATTGATTGTGAACTAAAAACAATGGCCTATATTCCTCTATAGACGTCGCTTTTTAGTCTAAAACTGTTGCCTAATTCTTCCTCTAAATTATTTTGGAGGTAAAGATTAGACATCAGTTGTGGAATAATGTAACATTTTAAAATTTTATAGCCTTTATTTTTTGATATTTAATCTTTTATTTAAAATATAATTCTAAAATCTTAGCTTACTCATTTTTTTAATCCTTTATATGTAACCCAAAAAAATTTATAAATTATTTATTTTAATTATTTTTATATGTTTTTTAATCCACATCCTTAATTGGTTAATTTTTTCGATTTAATTTTCTAACCAAATACTTTAGCCTACTCAACTTAAACCCCACCAACCTTTTTTTTTTCCTCAAGCAAACCGCCTGCCATCTCATTCTTCTTTGTATACATCCCATTTTTCTTTATCTACAGCTCCTCTCCTATTCCCATTTTTTCGTTCGACTTTTCTAGCTCAACCCAACCTCCTCATTTCTCATTCTTCTTCCTTTCATCGCCCCCTGCTTTTGGAGTTTCATCCTCATCACCAACCATCATCGCCGACCACATTTTCCACATGACCAAACATAACCCAGCTCCACCACCTTTTTCATTGCACATCGTGTAGAACTACAGCCTCCACCCTACCTCATGCTGCACAATCTACACATCGTCACAACACCATGTAACCCTCACCCTGCCGCTTTAAGGCCACACATATATCCATCCCTCAAGTGTGGAAGGACTCGGGTAGTATACGACAACACCTACAGAACCCAAATTCACCAAATAAAATCACAAAGCAAAACTAATTATGGGCAGCAAGCACAAGTGAATAGATCAGAAAAATGAACCAATCAACACATGATTTATATGTGGAAAACCCCTTCGATGTGAAGAGTAAAAACCACAGGACGTTTGAGGAGTTCACCCTATTTTCTTCTCTTATTATGATAAATTGAGGGCAAAACGAACCCAAATCAGGTTTACAATAATTCACAACACACCGACAAGAACATACATAAGAGATTAAGTAAGAAGAGATCAAATGTGAAGAATATCACCACAAATTAGAGGTTTAGTCCCACTACAATAACAGGCAAACTAGATCTCAAAACGACGATCTAACCGTTCAAAATGAGGCCCTATGTGTCCCCAACAAGCTGACCAAATTTAAGAAAACTCCAACGGTAGAAAATCCGGCAATTAACAACTTTCTAAAAGATGTCCTTAAAAATTGCAAATAACTCTTCTCTTAAACCTTTTGTCTTCCTCTCTTCTTTTGCTTCTAATTGTGTGTATTATTTTCTAAATTCACACCCTCACTCACTGCCCTAATTTTTACAACAATTATTTATACCAAAGGCTTAATTAAGAAGCCCAAGTTGGACTTAATCCAAGATTAGTAAATTTCTATCAAATGCCCATTCATTAGGATAAAGCAAAATACACATTTTACTAACACATGTGAGCTAGACCCACAACAAAGTGTCCAACCCTCACACTGCCAGCCTCGACCAACGTAATGGTTCCACACTGCTCCCTTGACACCACTGTTTTCCCAACTCCACCATTAAAGCCCCTCCATTTTCATTGCCGCCCATCATGCCCATCTTTCACCTAGCTTGACAATTTCCCTCCTCCCTGGCTTCTCTACCCCTCACGTCACCTACCTTGTCCCGCTAGCCACAACACCACCCAATCCTCCATTTTTGCCGCTGCCCATCACCTCATGCTTCCCCATACCATGCAGTGTGAACCTCCCACATAAACAAACCCCCTGCTCCATTGCTACCCTGTGTTGCTCCCCTTGTGCTACGTGGCCAATTCACACAACGCATCCCCTGCTATGTGAGTAGCTCACGTTGGTTCTCCCCTAGTTGTGTAAGTCCATGTACGACTTAGTAGGTCGGGTCCTTCGCTTGGCTTTTGAATTTTATTGATAAGTGTTGCCGTTTTGGGGCTCATGGCTAACGTATTAGGTTTTATTTATTTCTTATTATTATTATTAGGTAAATGAGGATGATTATGGAACCTAATAATTTATATTAGGCTGCTTATAGTTATACTTTTTAAAATTTAGATAACCCATATATATTCTAAAATATTAAATATCGCATAATAATAAATTAGAAGTATGATCTATAAATAATATTAAGAATTTTTTGTTATGTTAACTTTGTTTTTCCAATAATGTTAGCATAAATTTATGTGTAATGGAGCATGTTAAGTTGTATAAAATATTATGTGTATGAAAGTATGCTAGAATAGGTTTTTTGTTGGGGATATCTTATGTATAGTGTATGCTTATAATATGATAGGCTAAACATACTTAGCAGTATTTTTAACACGATTATAATCATTGTATGCCTAGGGGTAATTTGGTATTTTAAAGTAAACTATGTTATTTATTCTACTAAATATGCCTAATATGTATCATATAATGTTACTTATTGAAGTATGTGATTTGATGATATAGAAATATATGTTAGTGCTAATTGTGTTAAACCATGTGTAGGGTCAAAACGATCATTTTCTATGTCTAGTAATTTATTTTAATGCTAAACTATTTTAATTGTTTTATTTTAGCTTTTTTATGAAATATTATTAAATAAAATAAAATTAGTATTTAAAATGGACAATAACATGGTAATTATGCCCTTAAGAGCATTTTAGTTATTTTGACCTAATGCACTTAAATATGAAGAATTGAACTGAGGATGACCTTACTAGATTATTAGGTTAACCTTAGTATTGACTTTGATCATAGTTGTCTTGAATAATTGGAAACAAGATAAAATTGTTAAGTAATTGGAATTACCTATGTATTATGTGATCTCATGGTTGTTTTATTAAAATACTAATATTTAAAATAAAATACATCAATAATTCGACATCTTACTTTAATTACCTCTTCATCTCTTTAGAAGTAGGTACCCTAAAGACTTGGTTTAACCCATGATTTATTTTAAAATTTTCTTGCATGCCTTAGTGCCCTAGGTCTTACTCTACTTAGTTCTTAAAACTTCTTAGTGGGTATGTATACTTATCAATTAAGTGTCCTTATTAGTAGGGTATTGTTCTTTCTTTGTGTGCCAGTGCAACCACAATACCTTTGTGTACTTGAATTGACATTCGATGGGATACTATGTTACCTTTATACACCGATATGATCGAAAAACCTTAGTGTCACAGAGTTGATATGATCTTCAATTAAGTACAAAAAATGGAAGTAGTTATTATTAATTTTAAATGATATTAGATTAGTGGGTCGGCGGTTGCTTTCGTGCCTACCTTTGGTTTGTATTTGCCTTTATGTATACCTATAATCATTAGATGCATTCGTTCCCACTTGTGGTTAGTAGTTGTCTTTGTCCCCTATATGTGGTTTAGTAGCTACGTTTGTGTTTATCTGTGGTCAGTAGTTGCTTTCGTGCTTAACTATGGTTGGTAGTTGCTTTCATGCCTTGCCTATAATTTGGTAGTTTCCTTCGTGCCTACCTGTGATTGGTAGTTTTCTTTATGTCTTATATGTGGTGTTTTGGAATTCATTGGTGTGGATGTTTAGTTTATGAGCTATAATGTGAATTTATGGAAATTATATTTAGAATGGTTCTATGTATTTTCTTTGGAAACCATCTATGGTATACTTGAAATGGTATGAGGAGTATGTAGCCTTGGTGATAATTATTATCTAGCTTAGTTATCATATTTGGTTATCACATTTATATTTTAGTATTTCTATACCATTATCTCCTACTATACCTTCTATGTGCTAAATGTGATCTTTTCATATATAGTTTTTTATAGTGGGTTACTTAATATTGTTGTACTTGTACTAGTAGGATATGTTTCTTGCTCCCTACCTATTCAATGGATAATTGTGACTTTAAAGGACTACTTGTGAGTTTAGTTTGAAGGCTAATTTTTTTGGGTTGAGAGTTAGGATATCTTATATTTGATCTCGTATATTTTGACTTGGATATTTCTATACTCTTATGTCCCTTATATATTTCTTTTCATTTGACTTTTGTAATCATTGTTCAATCTTATATTATCAGAACGATGATAATATATAATGTAATATTTATTATGGTTCTTATAATTGTGTTGTTAATTTAAGTGGGGCAATGTTTTAGCCTTTACACTTGGTAAAAGAATGGTAGATAAAACTATACTTATACTAAGTGGCGATAACACTTTTATATTTTTACTATTTTAGCTTCCCTAAGTAACTCTTTAAAATTCTCTTGCTACATACACCACACAATTTCCTACACACAAAAACCTACATATATTCAATCGATACACAAGAATAAATTATGTGTATCCTAACTTGGTACTGACAACTTATAACATTAATCGGTTAACATTAAAATTATATTTAGATAATATAGGCATCTTGCAACAACCCGGCCTCACTAGGGTCATGGGTAATTATTTGGAGTACTTTCAGTATTAATGATTGATCACTTAGATCAATATGAGCTCTTTTGAGTATTTTTTTTATCAGCTCACACATATCCTAAATGCTTTCCAAGAGGCCACCCATTATTAAATTGCTATAAATCAAGCATGTTTAACTATGTATTTTTTTTAATAATAGGTTTTCTAAAAAGAATTTATATCTTGTTAATATAGATAATCTTATCAATCTTTTTAAACCTCCATTATCCACCAACAATTTGGGAGTATTACACATCTCTTCAACAAAACATACAAATTGTATTTTTTTAGTAGCACCAAATAATCTTTATCACTATTATCATTTGTGTTAGTTCTTTCAACTACAACAAGGTGTTGTTAGAGCATTCATTGCCTAAGTTTTACATCCCATAATCTTTCATCAACATATGAATTACACTTTTACAAATTATTTCATTCAAACTATTGAACTCTCTCTCTCTCTCTCTCTCTCTCTCTCTCTCTCTACCGTTTCCCCAAAATATATGTTATTCACAAGTGATATAAAATTTAAACAAGACATATATTTCAAAATTCAAAAAAAATCAAGTGATTTATATTATATTTACATACATAATATATCATTCATTTAGCTAACAACTCCTATAATAATAGAGTATGATACCTTATGAAATTACACATGCATACATGTCGTATTATCATACATTCATAAAAAACATAGGTTTTTGGATATCAAAACATGAAATTCTAAATTTAAGGATAAAATAGTATTTTTGGGATCCAACAATTTCAAAACCTTCTTCATTTGGTTTTAGCTCATATATCTCATTTTTTTTACCTTAAATGAAAAAAAATCTAAAACAATCAACTAAGTTAAAAGTCATACCTACCAAAATATTGTTGACAAATTACAACAATCATTTGTATAATAAAACACACAAATGCTAGTATATACCTAGAAATGCTCAACACTATACATAAATTAAACTAACTACAAAATTGATTACAAAGAAATTTTTAATGATATATAAAACACTTAACATAGAAAAATTGAGGAAATATTTATAAAGAAAGAAGATGAAAAACTCATACACGTTAAGGAGACAATGAGAAAAAGAGAATAATAAGAAATATGGTTAGCGGTGTTAACAAAGGTAACTAATGGAGAAGAAGTAGAATGTGGTGGAGGAAGCAACAATTGTAGATGGTTTTAGGGAAGAAAGAGTTCGTGAAGTAGGTCTCTATGTGTGTTCACTCAAATATGAGGTGTGGAAAATGCCCACTAGTTTCAAAGTGAAGAATGCAAAAAATAAAACTCCCTCCAAGGTATAGGCGACAGTTTTGGGGTACAACCAATATCTATACTATTCCCTATTGCATTCACACTATAAAAATGGATATAATTCCATAATTATCATCTTTCTTCATCCCATTTGGTTCTTTACTGGAGAGTTTACAAACAACCATCCATATTAGAATAACCATATATATGATGTCATTTGTGATTATTTATTTAGTAGTGTAATTTAGTTATCTTAGAGAAATCACAAATAGTATTGGTGAAATATAACATCAACTATGCTAAAATATGGAGGCAACTATGTTGAAATATGGATGCAATAATGGTGAAATGTGGAGGTAATAATGGTGAAATATGAATACAACTATGGTTAAAATTAAGTATAATATTAGTGAAATATAACAAAATAGTAGTGAAATATGAAATATATATATATATATTATATATATAATAAAGCACGACAAGTTAATTTTTCTAGGAAAATTACAACTAACATTGGTAAAATATGGTAAGAACTGTAGTAAAATAAAAGATACAATGGAAGACATGATCATACTTTGTACAATAATTTTGGTGAAACATTAAAAGTTAGTTTTCTTAGTAACATACTGTAGCACCCCAAACTTTACCACTAAAAATTTTCATTTTTAAGCGGAATCATTAACATAATATAGCGGTTGTTACCACCCCACATAACACAAGTTTAGTCCATGCCTTTTTTGTACTAAGTGCAAGGCTAAAACATTACGAAAAATAAATCAAAACTTACAGAAATATATATAAATAGTAAAAGACTTTAATAATTAAAACATAATAAGAGACTACGGAGTACACGCTTCAGATAATACAATACAAACAAAAAGATAAGGGGGATAAAAGAGATGATGAGTCTAAAAGAGATATCCAAAAGGTAGGCACATAACATGTGCAATCTCAAATTAATATAACTCTATGCCCTGAACCTGGGGTACAAACCTACATCACTCCGCATGAGGAGCCTCCTCAAATTTAATAGGATCATCATCAATACCTACGACACAATGCCTACAAATATATAGTATCAGTATTCTTCTTATCTTGAGTAATACAACTATCCTAAAGAGATATCATTATGTACGAGACCCATGCAAAAAAAAGCAATATAACATGCTATAACAAGATGATAACATGTTTACACATAAATGTTAATTGAGAAGCAGAAAACTCAACCATCAAGCATAAAATAATGTGTTAGAAATGTATGGGTAGATGAGATTCATTGATTATTATATTTTATTATCATGATCACAACCAATACATTATTAACTTGAGGATAGAGACTCGAAGAAACCATAACAACTAATCTAGTAATCAAACGTTACTAGCCTTAGCTGGCTCACCCAAAAATGTAACCTGACCACTAAATAATAGGACATCTAATCACTTAACTTTGCATACCCCCTATAGGGCCAAAATATATTGAGACACCTATAGAGTAGAATACGGACTCCCAGACCTTGTAAGGAACCCGAAAATTACATAATAGAAAATATAGGAATGGTACCAAGTGAATACCAAATCTGACTCAGATAGCTACCCTGAGTGGTATAAGTTTCTACTCAAGATATTTCACTTTAAGTGATTAATATCTTATCTAAGATTTAGGAAAACAATAGTAAAAGCCCACAGAATATCACTTAATCATATATATGAACATAAGCTAATCATTTTCGTAAATTTTGATATTATCCATACACTTGGTCCATAGAGGAATCAAGGCCCAAACCATTTGGAGCATAGAGGCCCATTAACATGCTATTAAGGCCCAATTAAATATATGAAGCATTAAATCCCAATGAAGATTATTGAGGTATTAAAGTCCAAACAAGATTATTAAGGCATTAAAGTTTAAGTTCCATGCCATGAAAGGCTTAATAAAAATTTATATCAATGTATATTAACTCCAATTATTCAAGATAAGGTTCAATATCCAACATCTAAGTCTACCAAGGGTTCAAGTATAAGGCCAAATCAAATAACTAATCTAAAGACACATAAATTAACTAAAATATCTTTAACATCAACTAATTTACCTTAATATTAAGAGATGCATATTTCATGCTAAGAAGATTATACCTAACAAATTATTTTCTGATGATGAAATATAAATAGGATACCAAGATAAAATTCTAAGATTACCCAAGTTGTATATTTCTCTTTTTATTTTTCTTGCTTAATCAATTATTTTAATTAAGGTCCCTAGGTCTACTCATCAAATGTCACCTAAGTGTCAAACTTATCTATTTACCTTATTTTATTAACAAAATACCCACTTAAGTCTCAAATTTTCCATAATTTATATGTAATGACCAAAATGCCCTTATTCACCTAAATTTACATTAAACTTAAAAAATTCATAACTTACTCTTAACAACATCAAACCCTTATACATCATCTACCAAATTTTATTTAAAAGACCAAATTAAGACAATGTTGCACTTAAACCTTTCAAAAATAATCTATATTGATCAATGTACCTATGGCTGAATATTTCTAAACCTTTAAAAAATTCATCTTAACTCTAAATGATCCAAAATTCATAACCTAGCTTCTATAGCTAATTATACATATAATGGCATACTTAGATAAATTTAAACAAACCAAAATACACATAAAATAACAAGGACAAGAGCTAAACTACTCAAATTTATACATATTTTTCATAATTTCACTAAAAAATCAGCACGAGTCCATTGTACATTCACCACAACTTGACTGAATATTCATCATATTTCCAACAGACATAAGAACATGCAAAAATCACATAAAATCCTCTCATTAAATTTTCATGCTTATACATATATGATAGAAACATACACATGCCATAAAATATTTTTGAAGGTATTATTTCATGCTTATTTAAAATAAAGCTAATTATGCATAAAATAACATATAATACACCTAGCACAAAATCCTATTTCTAAAGGTTAGTTTAGTTCCTGAAATTCTAAAACTCTTTAGCAAAGCTAAAATAAGGAATCTAGCAATTCCTTCTCTAAACCCACTTGTTCACCTTCAAAAATATAATATAAAAGAGTTAGATAAACCGATATTTATAAATAACAAAAATTGGAAAGAAAGGAAATTGAAATGGAAAAGATTACTCTTGAATTTAGAGGCTTGAAAACCACCACAAAAATACCAACAACCAATAAGGAATGATATATCAAGGTTTTGGAGGGTTAATGAGAAGCAAACCAAGGAGAAAAGAAGGGATGAAAGGTACTAAATCTCTGCTGCAACACATGCAACAACTATAGCAAAAATTCCAAAGTTGCACAATAAGGTAGATAAGAGAGGAAAAAGAAGTGGTGAGGGGCACAATTTCATGGTTGAAACTGGTTCCAATATGAATTATAACATGAAAGGAACAATAAAAAACAATAATATACAGTATGGAAGAAATCTCGACTCGTGGTAGCTGCTGGAAGTCACAAAAAAATTAGCTTCGCTTCAGTTATAAAGTTGGTTAGGAAGAGAGAGTTTGCTTTAGAAAAAAGCTTGAAGGGGCTTGATTTCATGGATGCAAATGGTATGGAGTTGTAGTATACAATGCAGTATTTTTTTTATAAAAAAAACCCAAAGGAATAGAACAAGCAGAGAGAGATAAAGAGTTACTGCAAGTTAGAAATAAATCAACTTTAAGCACTGCTGAAAAATTATAATTTTATGTGTGTTTTGTAATTGAACACATGATTTACCCCAAAAAAAGTGTGAGATATGATAGGGAGGAGTGTTGAGTGTGTTTCTTATTTTATTTTAGCCTCACTTGAGTGTTAGCATTAGATGCAAGAGAGAGGGTAGACTATGGTTGAGTGTGTAAGAGGAATATCATAAAATCATGATTATGGAACTTGTTGCACTTTTTGGTTGAGTGAAAAGTAACTAAGTTACAGTATGACATGGTTTGGTTAGGGGACTAGTTAGGATTGAAAGAATAGTTAGAGGATTAGTTACAAGTTATTTTAATTGATTGAATTGCAAGAAAGTCTAATAATGAGCACTTATTGGGAAAAATATCAATTGAATTCAAAGAATCATAAAAATTTATAGAAATGTCCAAAATACTTTTAACAACTCAAATATATAAAAATATCATATATTGGAGTTGGTTTGAAGCTCAAAGGATAGAAACAAGAAAAACGACAAAAATGAATAATTCGCGGAAACACGTTTTTCCGCAACTGGGCAAATTAAATGACGGGAATTTTAAATTATCATGGATTGATGTGAAATATTTTTAGAAAAATAAATATATAAAAATATATGATATCAAAATTCATTTGATGAAAAACGGATTAAAAATGACAAAAATGACGAAAATCGTCTAATTGCCTAAATATATTTTTTTCACAATTTAACAATTCAGAAGGAAAGGATAAAACATGAATTAGTGGAATGAACGAATAAACTCAAAAATATTTTTGGATCGATTCACAAATTTTAAACAGATCGAAAAGAGTGAAAACATATGAATTAGAAGAATGACAATAAATATATTTTCCACAAATGAGAGAAATGATCGACGAAATATTTAAAGATTAACACTAACAAAATGAGACTTAATAATTGTATATGTGTCTGTGTGTGTGTGTGTGTATTTACTCAAGACGTGTTACTAGACCAATCACATATGATAATTAGGATTTAAGAGAACGGAGTATTACACATACAACTAATATTAGTAAAATATAACAAGAATAGTGAAATATAAAGATAACTATGGTAAAATATGAGTATAATAGGTGGTGAAACAAAAGTATAATAATGGTGAAACACAAGTATGATGAATAGAAGCTCAATAATGGAAAAACATAAAAAAAAATCATAAAATAGAACAACATAAGATATGGTGAAAAATATAAATAAAAATTGTGATGAAAATGGTGATAATAGTGGTGAAACATAAGATACAATGAAAAACATAATTATACTTTAGATAATAAATTTTTCTTCTTTGAAAATATATGAGTACAAGTCTCTATTTATAGAAAAAAATATAAGAAATATTATGTTTATTTTTAAATTTTTTTAATAACCCAAACTAAAGATAATATAATTTATAAATTTTAAGCAAACAAAAAGGTAGTTTTATTTACACAATTTTCACCGGACATACATTATATACAATTCCTTTTCAAAAGTTGTTGGTTTATTTACAAAAATACCATTGGTTACATTATATACTTAGGGCTGTAAATAAGCTTATACAAGCCGAATATCAATGTACTCAAACTTGGCTTATTTAAGTAAACGAACAAACGAACTGAGCTCACGAGTCAAAGCCAAAAAAAGAACCGAACCTCATTTTTTTGAGTTTGGACTCTGCTTATTTAATAAATGGGTCTAAAAGTGAGGCTCGGGTTCAACTCATCTAGCTAAACAAATAAGTTGGACCGAGCTTTTAACAAGCCAAGTTAAGCCGAATACCGAACTGATTCACCTCATTTACAACCCTACATATACTAATTAGATTAGTATGTTGTCACTATTACTTCTTCATAACAATAAAAAATATTTGGAACAAAAATTATTGTCATAGCAATTACCATTATCAACTATGAAAGGAGTTCTCTCTATTAATAACTTTTACGATGACACCTACTTAAAATTTGTTATATTAAAATTATTTTATTTTGTGATAACATGATATCCCTAATTGACATATTAGCAACATTGTATATATATATATTCAAAGTTTTGCCATGACATTTCATCCCTAATTCAAATATTTGTGATGACATATATTTAAAATGTTTTTTTTTTCTTCTAATTTTTACACTGACATGGCATTTCCAATTCTAGTATTAGTGATGCCATCATTTAAATAAAAAAAAACTATCAGCAACGAAGCCTAAGCATTAGAGACTATATTTTGTTGTTTTTATTATTATATAAATTTGATATTTCTAACAAAATAAAATATTATGGCTGACCCGAAATATAACAATACTAGACCCGTGACTAGGGCCCCCAAATAATATGGGCTCCTATATATATATGTGTGTGTGTGTGTGTGTGATGGCATCAGATATATATATAAAGAATCTAAGCTAGTATAGATGGTTAGGTAATAAAAATAAGGAAGCTTTATTGAAGTAGGTCAGGGGTCCAATTTCCTGTTCAAGTAAAAAAATTATACACATAAAATATGGGACTACAATATTTATTTATTTTTTTGCCTAAATTTCCCAAAATGTCCGGGCCGACCCTGTAAAATGTTATACAGGAAATTATCAAGATTGACACATGAATAAACATTAAATAATCTAAATAAAGAAAGCAAATGATAGTTGTATAAATTGTTTACAAAGCTCATAAAAATATCTAGAATGAAAAAAATCTATGACAAATATTTGTCATCCTAATGTTGGGGTTGATTATAGGGAGGCAGATCCTAATTTGGACGGATGGATGAAGAGTAGATTTAGATCTCTATGTCACCACAATTTACTCTCAACTCATTGATTTGGGTTTGTAGTAAACGGAACACGTCCAAAATATCCGCTGACTCATGAAAAGGGGCACAAGGTGAATACGATGGAGTAGTGACCTCTGATGGTGGAGAACGACTACTAACAGTGACCTAATGACTGCCTCTGATAATATGTTTCCCACACCGTTCCTGAAGCTTCGACAATGGCAAAAAAAAAAAAAAATATATATATATATATATATATATCATTTGGTCTCCTACTGCTACACACATACACTCACTCTTATTCTTAAATAAACTATTATATTTTTCTTAAATCTAAATTATTATATAATAAGATTATACTTAATTAATAATACATTATCTAAGGACAATATTATTATCTTATTATACCACTTATTTAGTAATATTTTACCTATGGCCAACAATATTTTATTATCTAAGAGTATTATTATCTTATTATTATATTATTAAATAATATTTTATCTAAGGCTACCAATAAACTATTTTGTAATAATTTTATTACCTTGTTATGATAATTATTTAAGTATAAATGATCAAAGACCAATAATATTTTATTATCTTATATCTAAAATTAATATATTCAATTATTCTATCTTAAGAATACTTAGTATTACTATAATAATATTATATTTTTATTTTGATAAAATTATATTATTATACTTATTTAATAATACATTATCTAAGATCATCATTTTATTAATGACTTAAAATTGTATTACGTTGATCCTTATAATAATACATTAAACTATATAATTAGCTTAATAGTACTTAGTTTTAATTTAATATACTTTACTAACATACTTTATAAAATTATGGGATATTTAATAAAACTAAGGCCAATAATATTTTATTCCAACTCAATAACTACAATATCCAAACTACAAAAATACTTTACTATCATACTTCTAATTTATAAATATAAAACTAACCTAATATATACTTGCATACATACAATTCATATCCAATGATAAAAAAAAAAAAAACATACACATACAATAACAAAACCCTAACATAATTGCGGACTCGCACTATTATAAACACAATATAATGTAAAATAAATATGTCCGCTATCATAAATTATCCACATATCTATTCAATACAATATCCACAACTTTTTGTCCCTACATATGTATGTGTACAACCAATCACAATTCTCACCAAATTATATATATATATATATATATATATATATATAGCAAAAAAAATATATATATATATAAAGGTTATATAAAAGATGGTGGCAACGAGAAGCAACTGATAGCAGTCGGTGGCAACGGTGACTCTTCAAAAGAATTCCAACACCTTTAAAAAATGAAGCAAACATAACAAACAACTTAGTATTAATAATACTTCAATTAGAATAAACAAGAAATGAGTAAAAAAGAAACAAAAACTTGCTATTCTTTGTAGCTATATAAAAGGTGGTGCAAATCATTTGACGGGTGGCTATGAAGTACAGACACAACAATGGGGAAAAATTCACAAATTAGCAAAGACTAGGCGTAGTAAATGATAACACAACAAACAACTAAGGATTCATTCTAATTTTACCTTAATAAGGATAGTTCTTTGTTTCAATTGAAAAGAGAAAACAAGAGGATAATGAAGGTACGACTGAATGCTAAGGAGAATAATGAGTGCTTTAGGGATTTTTAATAAACTACTAGCAACGACCCATGCAAGTAATTCCAAGTGTCCTACTAAAAGATGAATATGCATGACACAAGACTAATTAACAACAACAATTAACAACTCAACGATGACCATAAGTGTTGGTTGACTTCTTTTTTTTCCTCTAATTTTTATGGCCAAATTCTTTACCAAATTTTTTTTCACAATAAAGATATTATTATTTTTTTACTAAAAATTTGAATAATCCATGGATACTTGGTATGCCATACTTCCTCTCTTTTTTCTTGTATTTGAAAATATTATTAGTTATGAAATATCGTCACCATTTTTTATGATTAGCGACTACTTTTTGTTGTCCTTATAAATGTTGTTGCTAATAGCCATTTTTCTTGTAGTAATAGTTATGTTTTACCATTGTGATCATATTTTTTCCATATTTAATTTCATGTCCACTGTTATACTTGTGTCTCATCATTGTTGCATCCATATTTCACCGTAGTTGCCTCTATATTTTACTCTAATTATTGTTATATTTTACCAATATTAGTTGTATTTCACCACTATTACCTTCATGCTTTATCATAATTATCTACATGTTTTACCATAATCATTTTTATATTCAAGCGAGGTTAGTTGTACTTTTTTTTTATAAAAAAAAACTAACTTTCATGTTTTATCACTAGTATCTTATGTTTCATCACTAGCATACTTATGTTTCGCTACTATTACCTTCATATATCACCATAGTTGCATCCATATTTTATCCATGTTAGTTGTAATTTTTTTAAAACACTAACTTGCTATGTTTCACTATAATTATCTTCACTTGTCATTGTTGTTATTTTTATTGATGTGCTTATGTTTTAGCATATTTTTTTTATACCAAAAGTATATCAATATGGATATCTATTAATATAGAACTCCAAAAATATTTTAGTAAAATTATTTTATTTTTTAATATATAAATTAAATATGATTCATTTTGAAAAATAAATAAATAAAAAGTTGGCCTTAATTACAATTATGCCACCATACTTGTTTTTCCTTCAATTTGTTGTATCAAATATACTATGTCAACGATATAATTGGTGTTATAGTAATAATTATCTAACCTTACATCATTTTTGTTGTTAGTAAAGTTATTTTGGAAGGGGATATATATTTTTTTGTTATACATAATACAAAATTATATTTTAATTTATTCCTTAGTATTTTAATTATTAATTATATCATATGGTATTATATGACCAAAATTTCTTTATCTTGTTTCTCCAAATTCATAGATTAATATACCAATATTCACTAATTTGACCATAACTTTTTCTTCCAATAACAAAATGAGATGATTCTTTTTAAATTGGAAAGAAAACTTTAATATATAAAACTATTTAATATTGGAGCTTTTTTAATATTGAAATAGAACTAAGTGAAAACATCAATAAGTGTTGGTGATATCGAATTTGTGTTGCAGCTTACATTCTATATCTCCTGCTAATTCTCTTCACATCTTCAACTAATTTATTATGACCCTCAATTGATTCATCAAGATCTTCAATCTCTAAGATTATACATTCAATATTCAATATTTCTTCTTCTTCTCCATTTGGGTTGAAGAAATACTTCTTATTTCAAGATGATCAACTCCCCTCTCTCACTCTCTCACTCTCTCTCTCTCTCTCTCTCTCTCTCACACACACACACACACATAGACATTATGTGTGTAGAATGTGATGTTTATAAAGTATGTAATTTTATTTATTATATAAGTTTATAACTTCTTGTAACTATATTTTATGCATCATAATATGTAATATGATTAGACTAACAAAATATAACTTTATGTTAAATTCACTATAGTTTTGATTTGACTGTAACTTTTTACTATTTCACAAATATTACGCTAAGTTCAATTACGTGAGTTTACCCATCGTATAATATATCAAATTGAAGCTCCATAATGCTAGTTTTCATAAAATTTATTTATTTTTAATTTTGAGTTATGTAGCAAAAATATATGGAAATATAGTAAGGATTGGTTGAATAAAAAAATTAATATAACTTAATAAATTGAATTTTTTGTTTATTATGTTTGGTTTTAACCAATAATTCATTTTTGGTGGTTATGTGGGCACTAAGTATTAACTTTCGAAAGGTTAATCAAGCTTGATAATTTAATATAATTGTGTTTTTGAGAAGTTGGTTAAAGATTTGAGTTGGATTTGGAAAGTTGGTTACTCTAGTTAGACCTTTTTATTTTTGAAAAGCTACATTTTCAGAGAGTTTTCTTTTTAGAAAAGTTTATATGTTTAGAAGGTTGATAATAAAAGAAAGATAGTTAATGAATAATAGTTTCTTATGTGAATTATGTGATCACTTTCATAATACATCAATACTTTAAGTAGAACAAGTATGCTTTAAGTCCTTTAGAATTAACCTCCTAAAGTTAGGGACTGACAATAGTGTTTTATTTATCTCTTGTGGATATTTACTTATATTTAAGTTATGTCTGGCTAAGGTACATCATCTACTCTATAGGATTATCTAGACCTATTAGGGAATGTACACACTTAAAAACATAATAATCAAGGTGATAGGTGTGATACCCCATTTTTAACTACTTCTAATTATGTATAATTACTTATATAAATGATTATAAGATTTTATGACTTCAAAACTTTTTAAGATTTACACCTTGAAAAATATTATTATAAAATTTTATTTTGGTCCTAAGTAAGTTGAAATGTAAATCTAGAAATTTTAGTTTAATTTTATTTGTGTTTGTTATTCCTTTGAAATTTTATACATACAATATATTATTAAGGTATTCTAGCTAAAAGTCATATTAATTGCATGTTAAAAATTCTATAAATATATATTTAAGTTATAATTGAAAATTTTTGTGATTTTAGGAATAAAATTGGTATTTATTTTTATAATTACCTTGTAAGTTTATTAATTTACTGTTAGATCAATATTTTAAATATCAAATCTTGTTTTAAATTCATAAAATTTTACATGTGTGTTTGTTATCTTAATGGTTTTCATAAAGTTTCGTAATTCTATGAGCTTCTTTGATATTTTTCTTAACTTTATCCTTTTTATTAATCTTTCCACCACTAAAAATAATATATAAATCCTAAAATTATTGTTTACCCATGAAATTATTTCTCTACACTTCCATGATTAGATTTTGTATTAAGCTGACCGTTTTCTTATTCATTCAACCAAAATTTAAGACTAATTCACATTTATACACTTTCTACTTATGTTAATTGTGTCATTTTATCATTTCTTACACCCAACCTTCTTCACTTGCATTCCCCATGCATAAATCTAAACTTGGACATACAAACCATCTTCATCCCATCCTTTGGTTTATTTCTTAGTTTTCATAACTTCATTAAACTTGAATATATTTTACTACCTTACACACTCAATTAACACTTTTTCCTTTATCATTCAAGTGTTGAACAAGCTACCTGTCCCCCTCTTGTGGTTGTAATTTTTTTTCCCTCAATCTCCTATTTGTACCCCATCTTTTTTTCCCATTTAACATTTCTCTCATTTTCTCATCTTGGTTGCTTCCATCTATCCCTTCATTTTGGTTATTTTACTAAATATTATTAAGCTTTGTTAATCCTATAATCGAGACACGTCCTCCTCTTTTTCTCTTTATTCTCTTGTTTTTACTTCTGCATTTCCTTCTATCTAGCATTTATTTATTTTTAAATAATTAAATAATGTTATATTTTTATTTAAATTATGAAGCTTCCATCTTTTTTCTCCTCCTCTTGTTTCTCTATTTTTTGAATGCATTGTAGTTTTTTTTGGTGGTTCTTTATTTTATTTTGCTATTTGTGCTTGGAAAGAGGTAACCCATATGCTCCTACTAACTATGTCAAAATCATGTGATAGCAAGTTTGGGGTTTCCTATGTTATACTTAAGTGTAACTTATACTTCCTTTTAATCTTATGAAAAATATGCAAGCACCATGTATTGTTATTAATTTTTTCAAGCATGTGATTGTGCATTTTTTTATGCAAGAGTATATTAAATTTATGTATTTTAATATATATATGATATAATTCTAGAATAGGATTGTTGTGGTAAAATACTTATACATGACAAAGGTTTTGTGTGCTAAATGGACTTGCTTGTGTTTCAGGAAAAAAATGGCAATTTTTTCACTTCTAAATTTTTTCAGAATTTAAATTTTATATTAATGTACCTATTTTAATTTTATTTAATTGTATCATAAATTTTACTTAATTCTAAGAAAAAATGGTATTAAAATGAGAAAATATTGAATAAATAACATATAAGGGCATTTAGGTCATTTATGATTTTATCTGCTTAAAAGTACGAATAATGTAGAACTAGGATAACTTTAATGAATTTCTAGGTGGATCTTAGTATTAACTTTGATTTTATTTTAGATCGCTGACCTTATAGTCAACTTAAATAATTAGAATTAAAATCATTTTGTATTATGATATCTTATGATCACCTTATTAAGTATTAATATTTGAAGTGGAAGACCTTGATATTTGGGAATAGTTACTCTTTAGGATTTTCTACCCTCGAGATGAGAAAAGAGCCCTCAATATGGATTGGTGGTTTGTCAGATGGGAGGATATTGTGTTGCTTTGTTGCACCAGTATAACTGGAGTACTTGTATATCTTTAGGTTATAAGTTAGGAGGATATTGTCTTACTTTAGTACGATGGTACGACCAGTGTACTTTATATATCTCTAAGTTATTATTGTATCCCCTTGAGGAATAAAAAATGGAAATTCTTATTGTATAAGGATTTGAATGGATTATTGTGGTTTGTTAGTTTGATAGTTACCTCCACACACTACTTAGTTTTAGTATGTTAGTTTAATAGTTGCATATGTGCACTATTTGGATTTAGTATATTGATTGGTAATTGTCTCGGTGCTTTCCTTATCATATTATAAATGGTATAGAAGTGGTTACTATAAAAGGCCTTAATTATGGTTAAGTGTTTCCATTCATGGGACATCCCTGGTATAATTAGATTAATGAAATAGTCGTAATATGGTTAAGTTTGATGTGTTAAAAATGTGATATATGGTGTGATATGAGTTATGATATGAATGTGACACTTAGCTATATTATATACTATTTAACATAATATGCCATGATACTTTGCATTACCTTTTATGTGCTCCTTGTGATATTTATGTAGTATTATGTATTGGTTTACTTAGTAATGTTGTACTAATGGGTTCTATTTTATGGTCCCCTACTTATTCAAGGGACATTATTTACCTTGCAAGAGTACTTTGAATGTACATCTGCATGAATTTTGGTAGGGGTTGAGAGTTAGGACTATCATGTATCCATTCCAGCATCTTTTTATCTAAGTATCCCTTGAACTCTTATGCCCTATTTTGTATTTCTTTTCCTTATCAATTGAAATTCTTTGTCTGATATTTTGTTATTAGAATAGTTTAATATTTTAATGAAATATTTCTCTACTTCTTATCAATTGTTATTCTTAATTAAGTGGATAAATATTTTAGCATTAAAATTTAGTGTAAGAAAGGTAGAGGAGCAAGAATTATACTAAGTGTGGTAGTAATACTCTATGTTTTTAATGGTTTAGCTTATGCAATCCAATCTTTTTAAAGAGAATGTTAAGTGCCAAAAATGGAGGTGTTACAATAGGCCTTCAAACTTTTGTTGTCTGTTTCAGACTATGTCTTCTAGGATTGCTTGGGTGTAATTTTTAGTCCTCTGGTGGTTGGTGGTAGATCTTTAGACCTTGATTTGCTAGGTGACCCATTGGTTGGTTTGCCTACTTAAATAATTAAATGTTGTGATCACCTAAAGTAAAGATCAATAATATGATATTTTTCTCATGTGGTTTCACTATATGATTGTGTATGCACATACACACACACACACACACACACACACACACACACACACACACACACACACACATTCCTTTATACTTGAGTGTTGCTTAGCTATTCTTCTAACTAACTTATTATATGTTTTAAATGGGGTTGTGATAATCCATGACGTATATGTTGAATACATGACCTAGTGCAAACTAAGTATGAATCCATTCAAGGTGTGGACTACATATATTGTGGGAAAAAGTGAGAGGAATGATCCCTTTTTTCATAGTTGTATCTATTTTTTCTATATTATTTATATATATTTTTCTAATTAATAATTGCATTTTTTTAGTATTTGGTTGTAGTAAGTGTTTTTATTTTGTGATTTCATTCAGTTTGATTTTTATTGAGTCTATTAAAAATTATTATTTCCTTTTATTTGTGTTAATAATAAATTTTGGTGTATTTTTATATTTTAACTAGCCTTAACAATTTTTATAAGAAGAATAATAATATCTACTTATACTAATTGTAACAGTAATACCATGATTATAGTTAAGTTTTGTAGATATTTTTCTTATTCTTTTAGTATTTTTTTTTTAAAAAATAGGGTTGTTACAATCATAATCCATGTTTGATGGTTTGTGTGTAAATATGGCAATGTGTTGGGTTTGGGTTGGGTCCAGCCAGGCTCAGACTCGGACCCGTTTATATTACCTAGACCTAGATTCAATCTAGACCCATCGGTTTTAAAAAGTTTAGACTTAGACCTAGATCCACCAGGTTTAGTGAGTAAATGGGTCCTAAACGGATCTTAAATGGGTCCGACTATTTAAATAAAAATTAAAAATCTATGTAAATACAAATAAATTTACATTTTATATATATTAATATGTATTTTTTGTTAAAAAAAGCCTCCAAGTGAAAAAATAAATATATTAAAATAGTTACATTAACTTTTCAAATGGTATTTTAATGCTTTTAGATTACAATATTGTACAAATTACTTATAAAGTAAAAATAAAAAAATAAAATTTTAAAAAAATGAATAAGGAGTTCAAATAAGATTATGACAATAATGACAAACATAATGTTAGTGTATATTTATATGTGTGTGTGTATCTATGAACACACACATACATATACTAAATAGGTCTGGTGGGTCGGGTCTGGGTCTGGATCGGGTTTAGATCTAAAACTACAGGACTTAGATCAAGATCCATTAAGATATATATGGACCCAAACCCGATCTAAACCCGTTGGATCCAAAATTTATGGACCCAGACCCATTAAAAATGAGGCGGGTCTAGCGGGTCTTAGTCGGGTCCGAGACCCATTGCCATCCCTATTTGTATGCCACTTGGCTAGACTTCCTATGCTCATGGAGAACAATATAACCACCAAACATGGCTATAAGAGCCAGATAAGCTTCAATCATCACAACATAAGGAGGGTTTATGGTTCGTTAGTGAGATGTTTCAACACCAATAAGGAGGTATAGCCAAAATGGCAGCGATACAAGATTTCTAGTGTCATGCAAAATCATTGAAAAGATCTTTTCCAATGTATGAACCAACAAGATGGGATATTGACCCAAACTACCTTTGGTGAAGGAAGAGCATTATATGATAATGCATTTTGTTGGTGGAGCTAGTGAAGCGCCATAAAAGAAATAACATAAGCTCTAGATTTTCATCGAAGACGGAAAGAGTTATGCTTCAATTGAATGTAGTTGTTTATTATTATTATTTCTATTATTATTATTATTATTATTATTATTATTATTATTATTATTATAATTATTATTATTATTATTATTATTATTCATAAAGGTTTATGAAGACAAGTACAAACCATATATGTTCCAACACATAAACATTCTAATATAAAACATGTAACATCTAAAATGTGACATTTACTATATGATCAAACTTCATTCGGTATTGAATGAAGTCTTATACATCAAGTACCATTGGTCTTTGGTTTCCTAGCAAGATTAATGGATCTTGTTTGTGGTACTTTGACTTAGCCCATATATAACATGCAAGAGAGAATTGGGAAAGGCAATCCTCTATCACCATACCTATTTGTCAATATCATAGGTATCAAATTTTTTTACATAGAAGCTTGATACCTCTTTAGATGGATGGAACATAGGTTTTAAGGATATCTTAGATATTGAAATGGATATTATTTAGTTAGATGTATTTTAATCTAGTGGTAAAGATTATTTCCTAAATATCAAATGTCTCAAGTTCAAGTACAATTCTTCCTTCTATTGGTATTACAAGACCTTAATGGTGTTGCCACACAAACACACACAGAGACATATATGACTTTTGTAATTAATTTCATATGCTCTTTTAAATAGGTGGACATTATTGACTTGACCTTTCTACGAAGCAACAACTATATGCGTACATCAGTAACATTTTTGAAGAAGAGTCTTGATGTGGAGAGCCCTATGGAGATCTCAGCCAATATTAGTGGAGTCTCATCGATCTATCACCCGAAAAGGCATATTGTAAGCAAGCTCAAGGAAATTAAGACGGTCCATTCCCTTTTCATATTATTTCTTTTAATCATAGAGTTCCCTAATCTCTCTCATTAACCTGCTATTTGTAGATTAAATAATACTCTTCTTCCTAATTAAGACTCATCACAATCAAATCACTATTCATACTAGAGTACGAGTATTTATTTAAAACTCAAATGCGACTAAAATACGTACTCTTCGCTCATTCTTTATTAATCCAAAATCAGCAACTGGTTTGTGGGTTTTAATGCCGATCTGTTCTCGATTCCTCCACCGTCTTCCCCACCAGAATTTCCCTTTCCACTGACCAATATTATTGCCACCGACGGTTCTCATGATCCTAAGTGAGCAGTATTTCATATTCCCGATTTGGGATTTCATCTAAAACTTCATTAAGAATTTAAGTGGCATTAAATTAATGGAGAGACGGAGACCGAGCAGCAAGAAGTGCGGAGCAATGAATCTTCTGTCCCTGGGAATCCGATCCACGCTGCTGGTAAATAAGTTTCAGCAGGCACCGCATGGAATGGGAGGTTGATCGGACATGGTTTCTTTCCTCAATACATAGGAGGACACGCATGCACGGTGTTGGTATTAGCAGTAGTTTCCGTAAAGCGCCCTACAAGCCGCATAATGTGAATATAAGAAGAAAATTGTAAATTGAAAAATTAATATTTGGGGTTAAAGGAATTTTTTTTTTAAATTTATAACAACGAAAGTAGTTTTTGGCTTTTGTGTTAATTAAGGAAGTTTTTTTAATTTTAAAATAATATTATCTTTTATATAAATACGATATTTAACATATTCCAAACATATATGGACAATTACATATATTATATCTTATTTAATAGAATAATTAACTATAAATTAATTTAATATAAAATTATTCCATTATTTATTTAATATTTTGACAAAAACATAATTTTATATTTTAACTTCTATTTGTTTATTTCACAAAAGATTTAAAATCAAAATAAAAATAAACTAAAAATTAAGAATTTTAAGATAAAAAAACACTAAAGTATATGTTTGTAGCAGGTGATTTTTTATTTTTATTCTAGTATTTATATTTAAAAACTGCATATTTTGATATTGATACGTGAAAGTTTCGAAAGTATAAATTTTTATTTCGATACTTTTTATTTTTACCTTTTTTTATAATTTAAAATTTAAAACTACTAAAACATATTTAAGTAAATTTCTTTTTAATTTTTAATTGTAGTCTATATATATATATATATATATATATACTAATTAACAACTAATAGAGATGTAGTAATCATTTGACTTTAATATTTAATCTGCGTAGGTAAAATAAAAAAAAAATGAAAGTAGTATTAGTAATAGGGCATATATATGGCTGTTGAATGTGCCGAGCTGCTATATATATTTATATATAAGGAAATATAACCTATCTGCGGCTTCGGGAAAGGAGCGGGCTCAGTTCTCCAGCCAATAACCTTTCGCGAGGCAAATTAAAGGCCAAAGTATTTGTTGTTTGATTAGTTTTTAAGCATACATGTGTTAGGCACCGTTAAATAATGTGTCGTGCTACCAAATTTATTTTCTTGTAAAGAATTTCATTTTACTGTTTACATTATATTCTTTGTTTATAAACTATGATGACATTTGTATATATTGGTGCTAATTTGGATGTAATAATACTAAGGTTGACCAAAATAATATTATATCATGGTATACAGTGCGGAAGTGTAAAACATAAATTTCTTCCAGCATTGAAAAATATTATATTGTTATAGATTATTATCATGTGGTGGAGCATCGAACTTTTTATATTATGGCCGAATTTCATTTACATTGGTACCATAAAATAATATAAATTACTTCATATAAAAAATAATTAAAAAAAATACATGTTATTAAGTGATGCTATTAACGTTTGAATCAGTCTTATCTGTCTTTAATTAATAGAAGAAGCCCATAAAAATAAGTATAAATTATTATATAATTATAACAACAATTGGTATAAAATTCTACAATACCGAAAGGATAATTTAAGTATGATATCTATAATATCTAAAACTTCACCCCCAACTATGAAGATAAAACCTTATATGTTATTTCAACAATAAACCTGATTTATGTTTTTCAAAGAATATTTATTAATTGTTGAAATAAATTTGACGAGCCACCCTTACCCCATAAAGCTTCTTGTGCCTTCGTTTATGATTAATCCACTGGATCATTGAGTTGTCCTCTACTCAACAATGACTCTCTGCGAGCTAAAGCCCCTCTATTGCTACTGCCATCAAGCTTGAAAATTTTCGCTTTGTCCTATCGTCCTAGTAAAGATCACGTTCCACCATTTAGTGTCCTTCCTCTAACTAAATTTCATACTATGAACAACATAACCTACAAAGCATTCGACCTTCCTAAGGAAATGAAATCTCTGCCAAGTTTTAGAATGTATTGTATGTATCTCAACTAATGTCAAAATCCTCCCATTGTATGTCTTAATCTCAATCAGTCCGATTTCCTCTGCTTTAACCTCCTTTATATGAAATTTACATTGTGAACACACTGCATCCTATTAAACCAAGTATTTTGCCGGTGCTTCCACACCTTGCACGAGGAAAGCACCATCTAAATCACTCCATTTATCGCAATCTCATTGGAATCTTTCTCTTCCTTTTAGTCTAAACAATTTGCCTTAATTTGCCTGACTTTGTCACCATAGAAGCAACTGATCTTGGGGTCAGCCTTTTTCACCCTTCCACTTGTGACACCCATATGCAATAAGGGTTAACTAGATTGTATCTATTACACATAATTTCATATCCTCCCACTTAGCTAAATCCACCTCCAATAGTTTTTGACCCTCTAAGGTTATGTCTAAGCCTTATGTAATAAGAACACACTTGATCACACTCAGCCATAATATAACATTGTTTGTCCCCTCAAAATATTCCAAGTTGATCTTCCCCCCAAAATTCCTTTCCACCTCTCTATTATCATTTTTTCCCCACCTTGAGTGCATAAGTAGTCTTGTACCTACCCAACATAGCAAAACTTGAATTTAGTTCATTTAAAGATGAGTAAACTATAATACACAAAGTATAAGAGGATTTTTTTATTAAAAAAAGTGGAAAATTAAGCATTCCAACATGTAACACAAGAATTCAAAAGCTTCTCCCAACTATATTTTTCACTCCAAGTAAATCACAACCTTTCTTGACTTCTCCCTTGATCAAGTATCTCCTTGATTGATCACTCATCTCTATATCTCATCACCATACATAGATTTCACACGTATTTTCTCTCCTAACACATGATGTGCAATGGTTACAGAAGATTATCCTTTTATAGGCTAACATAATATTTTATAATTGACAAAAGATGATGTTTAACTCCTTAGCCAATCAATATCTTAATCCTTTCTTTGATGATAACAAGCATGCTTAAGGGTTTACCTTATTTGTTTAAGATTGAATGAACTAAACTAATAATATGGATGACATACCACACTTATTCAAAGCATCATTCAAGTACAAAGCTTAAAAGACTAGTCAAATATTCAAGTGCACTTATTCAACCCATGTATAAAGTATAAAGATTAAAATAGAAATTAATTTTTAAAGTACATAAGAAGGTATTGTGAAGATGCCTAAAGACTCAGGTTCTCAAGATTTAATCTTTATGTCTTACTATTTTTTATAAGGTTATTGAAACATTTACATTTTTTATTTTATCCCTTGAAATGTTTAAAATATTCCTTAGAATTTATTTTGGAGTAAATTCATCATCGATTTTAAATTTCAAAACCTTTTTCAAAATGTTTTGCAATTGTTTGGTTTTAGCAAGATCTAGTCGATTGGTTTCAAAGCCAAATGATTGGTTTTTGTTTTCAAAACCATAACTTCCACTACTTCGGAAACATGAAATAATAACGGGACATTAATAATGGTGGTTCAAAAACCGTCGTCAAATGTGTGAAAATTAATGCGCGGAAATTTTAATAACAGTTTTAAGTAATAACCGTTATTAAAAGTTTTAAAAACAGTTCAAATAAGAACCGTTGTCAAAATTGGCCAGGTTTTAATAACGGTTCCTGTAAGAACTATTATTAAATCATGTTTTAATAACGGTTCTTACAGGAACCGTTATTAAAAGTTCCTATAATTTCATTCGATCTTCTCTTTCGTGCCAAATATTTCAGACTCTGCCGCTTCCCTCTCGTACTCTCGTACTCTCTTTCTCTTGCGAACCCTTGCACCACCGCTCCGGCTCCTCTGAATTAAGGGAAACCGTCGCATCGCCATCTCTCCACCACCCCTCTGCCATTCTTGCGAACGTAGCTAGCATTTGTACCTTCGTCATTGCCGTTCTCAACTTGTACACCGTAGCTCCATTTATGTATGTGTTTTTCTTCCTTCATTGCTTAATTTGTCTCTACTGATATGTATATATATATATATATAATGCATGCCTGTTGTACCGAAGAGGTTGTGTTTGATGTGTTGTTCAAAAATCTGTTGTTTGATGTGTTGGTGAAAATTTTTGCTGTGGCCTTTTTTGATTGTGGCCGGCCGAGACCTTAATTTATATATATAAATGTGTTTATAATCTATTTTATAAAAATATGTATTATTATTTTAGGAGAATCTACAAGCCTAAAATATATATTTTTATCATAAGATATGTACGTTCTAAGTATAAAATTAAGGTGTATATATTTTTTTAGCTAGCACTCACATTATTATGCAGATCATGTGTATTTATATGCTTTTTTAATATATATTTTGTAAGACGTGTATTTATATTCCGTAAAATGTGTGTTTATATGTGTTCTATTATATGTATATATATTTATAATATTTTTATATATAAGATGTGTATATATAATCTAAAATAATTGTGGTTAGGGTTAGGGTTGGGATTAGGGGGAGGGTTAGTGTTAGGGTTAGGGTTAGGGTTAGCTATAGGTTTAGGATCATTATTTTATGAGGTTTAGTGTTATTTTTTATTATAATTTATTAGGGTTAATTATTGTTAGAGTTACAGCCGTATATTGTGACCGACCGAAGATTACTATTATACAAACGCCACATTTCATTCACCGTCGGTCTCAAAAAGGCAGAACTAATGGAAAGTTCGAGTCGGGATCCGCGGATTCGTATCTGAATACGAGGAAGTGCCCAATGGCGATGGAATTGTGTGCGACGAAATCTTCCCATCCGTTTTGAAACCAGACTCTGCCTTCTTCCTTAACTAGTTGTACTGGCCATTTTGCTCCGTTCGGGACGTTGAGGTATGCATGAGTGGGGAGACCCTTGCCATGGTTCTTCACGAATTTTTCTGGAAGTGCCTGTGATCACAAATGCAAGGCAGAGATTCCACCGTTCAGTTTCCAAAAGTTTATTATAGGCTCCTTTCGGTATGTTTTTGGAAATTTTCAAGTAAAAGGAAAAAAATAAATTGGGCTAAAAATGACATTATTTTTATACTTTAAATTATGATTTCTTCCAAAATTTTCTAAAAAAAATCAAAATAACATTTTTATTGCTTAAAATTTATTCCATACCATCTTTTTAAGTAACCCATAATTTAAAATAAAAAAAGATGTCATTTATTTTTTTCCTTTTACTTGAAACTTTCCAAAAACATACCGAAAGGAGCCTATAGTAAACTTTTGAAAACTGAACGGTGGAATCTCTGCCTTGCATTTGTGATCACAGGCACTTTCAAAAAAAATCGTGAAGAACCATGGCAAGGGTCTCCCCACTCATACATATCTCAACGTCCCGAACGGAACAAAATGGCCAGTACAACTAGTTAAGGAATAAGGCAGAGTCTAGTTTCAAAACGGATGGGAAGATTTCATTGCACACAATTCCATCGCCATCGGGCACTTCCTCGTATTCAGATACGAATCCGTGGATTCCGACTCGAACTCTCCATTAGTTCCACCTTTTTGAGACCGACGGTGAATGAAATGTGGCATTTGTATAATATTGGTACATTATGGAAGAAGGCTAGAGCAACAAAAGATGGATATATTAATGAAGATGTAGATGTTGCAGCAATAAAAATTGTAAGTTTGTAGATATTTGAAACCCGCTTACTTTTCTTTTAGAAAACTATTATATTATGCTTATTCATGTAAGCTAATTTTACATATATTATATACATTACAGGACGAACTTCAAGCATCAGATGGTGAGGAAGGGGTAGACCAATATAATATTGTATCATAGGCTATAGGAATTGTAGAACACCCTGGAATACACAGGGGTCTTGAATTAGGTGTTACGAAAATGAGCGTACGTGGTCGATCTCGTAGTTCTTGTAACGGTTTTAATAACGGTATTAGGTAGCGATCTATTTATTCTACATGCATTTTCAGGTTTGTATTTTGTCTACATCTTTCGGTCTTCCAGCCTAGATCTGTGAACTCTTTACTTTGGGGTGTAGAGCTACCAAGTTGTGGTATGCCCACTAATTTTTATTCCTAAGGATAGTTGGCGTATTGATACATTGGTACACTTATAGATTCATTGAAATTATGGTGTGATTGCAGATTTGGTATGAATTGATGTTGTTTTACATTGCAGATTTGGTAATTTTTTGAACATACAACTATGTATGTGGGTAGGAACAAAAGAGAAATTTTTTTAAAAAACATATAGTTTTAATAACAGTTTTATGAAAACCGTTATTAAAGCTGAGGTTTTAATAACGGTTTCCCATAGAACCGTTATTAAAAACTGAGGTTTTAACAACGGTTTCTCATAGAACCGTTATTAAAAACTAAGGTTTTAATAACGGTTTTGTTAAAGAACCGTTATTAAAAGCTCCTTTTTAATAACGGTTTTTACTTAAAAATCGTTATTAAATATGAAATTTACGCACATATTTGCGGGTTTTTGTGTATTTTTCATGACGGTTATGAACCGTTATTAAAGATTTAATAACGGGCGATTCAATAACAGTTGAAAACCGTTATTAAAACTATAAAATAACCGTTATTAAAACCCCTTTCCGTGGTAGTGTTCAAACCTTTCAAAAACCTTAGCAACATATTAAATGATTTCATAAATCGGCCAACTAGTTCCTTAGGGAATTTTGTCATGGAAAATTTTTGTAGCACACATTGATTGGCTTCAATAAATGATGGAATGATCTTTAGACAAATCAACTAGTTTATCAACCGCGCTATAGGTTGAATTTTTACAAAAAAGTAATTGTGCCTCAACTTAAACACATAAACTAGTTTTCTAAAATCGATTCACTAGTTTCACTAACTAGGGTATGGTTTTAATTAAGTGTAAAATTATTTTTTTCCTTAGTCTAAACATATAGATTGGTTTTAGCAAATACATTGGCTGGTCACTATGACACATCAATTAGTTTGCTAAACCATTTGGTTGTTCTTATATGTTTAAAGAATTAAAAATGCAGAGCATTAAACCAATCGACCAATTTATATAATGGTAAAATATTTATTCTACATCTTAACATATTTCTTCTCTTGGTTATACAAACTAATTGATTGTTTAGAGTAATTGATTGATTGGCATGGGTAATTGATTGACTGGTACCTTAACCTGATCGATCGATCATTATTAAATGCTAAAAATTCTACCCATTATTTACATAACAATAATACATTTTTTTACCACACACCTACTTTGTTTTCTCATGGTATATATAGATTTTATGGGTAGGATAAAACATAACTTTTGAGATTTACTTATCTGCACAATCAATTCATAATATTCCTTGTAAAAAATTCTCAATTGTACACTTTCAAGTCTGATTTTTAGAATCTCTCAAAAGTGTCTTGATTTCTTAACTTAGCTAGAATCAATTATCTCATTGTAACATCTTTTAATTGTGAGATACTTTGTAATCACTAAATTAATCCTTTTAATATTCATCATTTGGAGGTTGTGTATACTTACCCTTCCTAAAAGAGGTCATTAAATTTGTAAATGACCTTAGAAAGGATAACTACACTACAGTTTAAATCGACTCTTAAGAGATCATTGAGATTTTAGGCTCATAAACCTAAAAGAGTTATAATCATCCATAAACAATAAAAGGAATATTCAAAATCAAAAGCCAAAACCTTTTGGTAGTAGATGTAGAGAAACCTAGTTAGGTATTCTTGAACCACTATAAATAGTGCCCTTTATTTACAAATTTCTTTTCCCTTATCTATAAAATTTTAAATATGTCAGTATCCATTCTATAAACACTATTCACTCCTATCTAGTCTTACTTTTAGATGATATATAAAATATAAAAAGGGAATTGAAATCATCTTGAGAGAAGAGTTCAACATAGGCATGATAGAGAACACGAGCATCTCATGCTAACGAACACAAGTAGATATCATCTCCCTTAACATTAAATATTCTTTCTTTGAATATTTTTGACATATATGTGTTCCTCAACACTCATAGACCATAATTCCTTCAATGATACCCTTTCCCATTATCATCTGTCGTTCTATATCCATCCATAGTTTTGCATGTAGGATTTGATTCCAATAGTTTATTTGTTTTCTTTACTACTTTTTGGCATATTCTAACGTAATCCTAACTTTTACAAACCTATAATTTAACCTCCTTAACATCTCTATCCTAATGTTATCTATCATTTCACAACCCTAACTCCCCCACACATTCTCTTTTTATGCTACCAACCTCTACAATCCTCATTCCCTTCTCTTTATGTATCATTCTTCCCACCCAACCGAAATCTCTCCTCTCTCATCTCCCTCCCAATTATCTTTTTGTTTTTCTCTAACCTTGCATGAATTTTTTTGGTAGCCAAACACCATTATGAAACCAATCACCTCATGGCACCACATTCAACCTATGTCAAGAACCCATGTAAACCTTTAACACCTATGTGGCTTCTTCACATAGAAACCCCCAGGAAGCACCATCATCCCTATGTTGCATTTGGTCTTCATTTTGGTATACCATATGCAATATTAAGATATCATGCAACTAACCCTCCATGTGCACAGTCTCTACACAGCCAATCTCTGCTAACGTACCTACCCTGTGCAACCAGACTTCCTTTATGTGAGTTGCATGCGTAACCTTCCCCCTTTAATGTGAATCTTACACTTGTGTCCCTCCTTTTGTGTGTGGGTTCTCCATGCATTTTATCACAACAATTTCTTTTTCCTATGGTAGTTTTTTTTATCTTTTTGTTGAATTGGTGTTGTTTTGTTATTCGTTTATGCTAAATTCTAAAAAACTTTTTATTGGGTTATTTTTTAGCGAAGAATGGAATTAGTTGGAGGATAAGGTTTGGGGATTGTGTGCATTTATTATTGCTTTATCTTAGATAAGAGGCAATCCAAATGCTCTACCAAATATGTAAAAATCATATGATAACACATTAAGGTTTTAATCATGTGTTTAAGTATGATTTTTGCTTATGGTGATAATCAAAATAATTGCTCATATCTTGTTATGTTGTAATTCTACCCTAAGTAATGCAACCATGAAGTTATATGGTTTGATTATGCTAAATTATGTATGTTATTATGTGTATCATAGCATGCTATAATAGGGTTTAATATTGTAAATTAAGTATGTAAATAATCTTCCTATTAGACTTCCTCCATGTTATAGCTACATTTTATATAAAGCATGTCAATGGTTAAGCATGACTAGATTTATTTTTATGCAATCCTTTATTTATATGCTTTAGGGTAGAATTGTCATTTTAAGTGTATCATGATTCTATTTTCCAACATTTATGATTAACATGTATTAAATAATGTAAGTATGAAAGCATTTGAGTTGTGATAAGTTAGATATGCATGTTATAATTTTATATGTATATTCATGTGTTGGAGGTAAAATAGTTATTTATCATATATTAGAATTTACTTGCATGCTAAAGTGATTTAATTTATCATATTTTATCTTTCCCAAGAGAAATTATTAATTAAAATAAAATTTAGCATTAAAATACATAATATCGCAGTAATTAGGGTTTTAAGGATATTTTTTTCATTTATAAACTAATGCTCCTAATGTTAATAATTGAGTATAGGGTGACCTTAGTACATTGTTAGAATAACTTTAGTTTTGAGTCTTGACTTTTGATTTGGTCATTGAACTTAGGGTTGACATGAATAATAAGAATTAAAGGAAAAGTTGTTAATTATGGAAATTGATATCTTATGTATGTTATGTGGTATCTGTGATCACCAAATAAAATGATAATATTTTAATTTAAAGACCTTGATATCAGTAATGATTTATTCTTTAGGATTAGATACATTATAGACAAGGTAGGAGTCCTCAATTTGGTTTGATGGTTTTTTTGATGCCTCAACATTTCAATTAAGGCTCTAATATACTCTATAGATTTCCTATGAGCCTTATAAGGGGTACCAATACTTAAGGATCAAGTGAAATAGGTAGGAGGGTATGTGCTATGTGGCCTTAATAAGCTTGTATGAATAGTTTACTATATATGTATCTGAGTTGTATGGTTGGGAGGATATTATGTCACTTGTATACGCTAGTAAGGCTAGAATACTTTAAACATCTATGGATTGTCTTTTTTATCCCCTCAAGTAATTAAAAGGAAACGTAACTTGTTTGATAACCTTTTTAAATATTGTTTTGGCTATAGTTAAAATGGTTTGGTGTATTCCTTTTATGAAATACCCATGGAATAAATTGGTTTATTTAGTTGTGATATGATGAGCATGTAGTCTTGAAGATGTTTATGTTTCTAACATGTTTCATTGTATATCGTTATTGCATATGTATTTCAATGTACTCATGCTATGATTTCCTTTTGTTAAATTTGATATGCTCTACGTGACTCTTCACATATTTAGTGTTGTGTAGTGGTTTACTTAGTACTGTTATACTTACGGGTTCCATTTTATGGCGTTATGCATATTCAATGGGAAATTTCAACTTTACATGTGTATTATGAGGGTACAAATTATTAGCTAGTAGTTTGGGTTGAGTGTTATAACTATCTGATGTCTACTCTAACATCTTTTGACCCAAATATACCTTGAACTCTTGTGCGTCTTTCCGTATTTCTTCACCTTGACTATTCCATATTTATTATCCTTAACTATTGTTACCTTTGCCCGATATTTTGCTATATCAAAATGATGTAATCCTATAATAAAATATATTTTCTCCTTTTTATGATTGTATTAAACATTTTAATTGGAGTAACATTTTAGCCTTATCACTTAGTATAAGAATGGTAGATGAATCCAACCTTATATTAAATGTGGTGGTAACATCCTATATTTTTATGGTTTTAACTTCCACAACAAACCTTTTTAAAACAAATTTTCAATTTCTAAGAAAATGGGGAGGTGTTACAATAATAATATAATGTTATTTCAAATAAGAAAATAATCCCTTATTTGTAGTTAGCTCTTTGATAAGATATTTCTTAGTAAATTTGTAACAAAATTTTATTTTGGCAGAAAGATTAACATAAAATATTGGGCGTTACCTCACATTGAATATGGAGAGAGGTATGACTAATACCTAAACCATGTTAAATGTATTCCCAAAAAAAACCTCAAAGACAAGAATTACGTATGGTAAACGCCTAATCCGAGGTTGAAACAAACCCAACGATGAACCACTAAGAGCGGGAGAGAGATAATAAGTACAATAAGGGAAAACATTTACAACTCTTGATGTCCCTAAAAGATGAAAACAATATCAACCTAAAACTACATGCCCAACTATATAAACATGATAACCCTAACATTATGACCTAACAAAACGTCTCCAACAACCTGCAAGGTCCAAAATACCCATTAATTAAGAGACCCTAAAATATAACCTGTTAGTATAAACCATTATACAACATTAAAAATGCAAAGTTCACATGTAGCACATAGAAGTTAATCACAAAGAAATCATGGCATAAAAACATCAAAGAATACATGTAATAAGGAAATAAGATGAATATGCCATGGCATATTCATCACCAATGCCATAACATATACCATTTTATTAATCCAATTTATACTAAGGGAACCCCTTGAAGGGGAAACACCCAAATATATTCATTCCTTTCCAATAAACCACCACAATACCCCTTATAAACTGAAATAGTAATGCATTAAGATAATTGCCAACCAATATACCAAAATAATTTTATTAAACCAAAGGGCAGTGTACAAAGGCAACTACCAAACCAACATGCCAACTCAATTCTAATAACCTTAAGGTAGTGCACAAACACTAGTACCAAACTACCATACCAAATATAGTTCCAATAATCAAAAGTAGTGCACAAAGATAACTACCAAACCAACATACCAAATATAATAAAAAAAACAAAGGTAAATATTGAAACAACATATCACATCTAATTCGATAAACTAAAAGTAGTGCACAAAGGCAACTTACGAGCCAACATTCCAAATACAACCTAATTAAATTACCATATAAGAGTCATTTTTATTTTAATTTATTTGAGGAGAAAAAAAATATAACCTAGAGACATATAAAGTGTACTAGTCATACCACCACACTAATAAAATATAGTATCCTCCAATCTTAAAACCCATAGACCTATATAGTATACCGATCATATTAGAGCACCATGGCAATACAATACCCTCCCATCCTAAGACACATAATATTAAGTATGCATACCCTCTAATAATTTTCCAAATCCACTTAGAGTAGACTAGGGATTTAGTTGGAATGCTAAGGCTTTCAATGAAACCACTTTACCAATTGAGGACTCTTACCTTATCTCTAGGGTAGCTAGCCCTAAAGAGTAGACTATTTCCATTCTTGAGGTCTTCAACTTTGAAATCCCATATGGATACTCTAGAGGAGGGTGAATATAGTATTTTGTAACAATAATTACAAATTAAAATTTTGTGAGAAATAAGTAGAAGGATGAGAAAAAATAATCATGCAGCTTATAGTGGTTCAATAAATTCTACAAAGCTTCTCTACATCCATTATCAAAAGGTGATTTCTTTGGGATACGAATCTCTAATTATTTCTAGTGGGTGTTTTATGGTGATCAATTATCTCTTAATTTATGATCCTACAATCTCATTTACCCTCTAGAAAATGATTTACACTTTACCTAGTTATCTTCTATAGGTTTATGAAATTACAATCTCATTAACCTCTCTCAGGAATGCTATACAACACACCACTCTTCATTTTGTTTGAGTATATATCATATAAAAGTGATTAATCACTAGTGAAGATTTTGATATAGCTAGAGAAATAATAACTACAAGTTTATAGGTGCTTTAGCTAGATATGAAGAATTGGACACTAGAGATGTTTGATTTGGATTTGAAAGTGTCAAAATCAAATCTCTCTTTGATACTTTGTAAGATGTGGAAATGATGATTTTAGAAGATTTATTCTTGCTTGATTAATGTTTATTAATGTCTAAAAACTCTTATTTATAGTACTAAAAGATGATAAAATTCGGTACCAGCTATTGGTGTAAAAAGTACTCCATTAGTCAAATTGTAATGAAAAAAAAGACTTAAAAATTTCCACACCATTCAATCAGTATTCAAATCAGCTGATGTGTTGAATCCAAGGCTAAAACACATTTTAAGGAAATTAAACCGGTTAATCAGTTTAGAAACTAGTTGATTAGTGGAATAGTTTGCAACATTGCACAACTTTACAAAAAAAATACCATAGCTTGATCTATAGAGCTTGAAATTAAGTTATATATATATATTTTTCTTGTAAAATATAAAAATTAAGCTTTACAAAGAGATATTATTCAGCCAAAAATAACTTATATGGAATTTATGATAAATTTTACAAGTCAACTTAGATGGAAAAGATTTCAAAAAAGGATTGATTTTGAGCATCCTTTCGTGTAAATACTTGTAGACATTTTTGATGCATTAAGATCTTTCAAATTTTTTTTTGAATAGGATTAGAAATATAAAATCATTAAAAAATATAATTTCTCAATATTCAGATCATGTGTACATAAAATCTAAGACTGTAACATACTCTTTGAAGCTTGACTCTTAGTTTCTCAAGCACACTTGCTTATTCCTTCATGATTTGTGTATTCCACATATGAAATTGGAGTATTTAAAGCTAGAGACTTATTTTTTCCTTCTTGTTAATATTTTTCTTAGGCTTTGGATATGATTCAAAAACTTGATCTCCTCCTTAGCACTCCTTCACTTAGCTAAGTATTGAATACTTTAGTTTTTCTATAACACACATGTACACTAAACAAGATAAGTTGAATTCATAATTTTTTTTATCATAAAAACCAAGGTTAATTGAAATATTAGGTCAACACACTTTAAATGTTAATATCTTATTAGAGTGGCCACCTACCATATATAAGAGACATAAGTAATAATTCCATATTTAACCATTTTTCTTTAACTCTAATTATTCAAGTCAATCTTAAAGTTAAGGGTCAAATCAAAGGTTAATGGTCTACATTAAGGTCAACCTATAAGTCTACTAAAGCCATCCTATGTCCAATTTATCCAACACTTAGGCATATTAAGCCATAAATGACCAAAATATCCTTAAGGTTAAATTGCACCATGAATATCCATTTCAATACCAAATGATATTAGAATTAAATGAAACTTCATCCATAGCTAAATAACATAAAAATAGGAAATTTAACATAAAATTTCAATTCTAACAGATTAAAAAAGTGAAAAAATACAATTTTGCCTCTAAACCACATTTATGCCCAAAAAGCATAAAAAAAGACATAAAACATGCATATCTAGAACATTATATTTCACATGCTTTTTATACTCAAAATTTCATAACACATGCATGGAATACATACTAAGAAAACTACATATTTCATATGAAATGACCAAAAAAAAATAAAACTTAAAAATTAATTCTAGCATTTATATGCTTAAACACGCTTAAATACAAATATTTATACATAAAAATTTAATTAAAACATGTGAGGAATCTAATGGTAAGATAAAAATGCAAGAAAATTCCTAAAAAAGGAAATAATTACCTTTGGTCAACCATCCTCACCAAAAATGTATAGTTATTTTCAACATTTAACTTTATTCTAGCATGCTATCAAACATATTAAAAATACATAAAATTAACATACTCTTACATAAAAATTGCATGGCCTTGTACTTAGAGAAAATAATAATAGTTCATGGTACATACATATAATTCATGAAATTACAGGACATCATAAATCACACTTAAGAATAACATGAAAAACCCTAATATGCTACTACATGATTTTCACAAATGTAGTAGGAGCATATGGGTTACCTCCTTTCAAAGAAAAAATAGAAAAAAAAAGTAAATAAGAGCCACCAAGAGCCATAGATACCTAGCTAATATTCTTTCTCCTCCTTAAAAAAAATCATAATTAGAACTATCACATTGAAAATAACTAAGATAACATCAATAAACAACAAAACTCAAACCAGGGAATGGGCCATACCTAATTATGAGTGGCACACCAAAGAGGTAATCTAGCTCTAACACCCCAAATTTTTCTAAAACTTTTGTCTTCAAGTGTTTAGCCTTTTATTTGAGGCTTAACCCTAAATATTAGCTTATTTATCTCTTCTAACTCTTAAATTGCAACTCTAACATTTTTTTTTTACATATTTTACTCTAACCCTTTCTTTTATTTTTCCTTTTTCTTTTCCCTTATCATTAACCAATTATTTTCTAGGTTTGGTTTTGCTAACCAAATGAAGCCTAGACCCACTAAATCTTAACCTATCACACAACCCCTTTCCTATTTTCCTTTTCACGTAAGCTTCCTCCATTACTCTACCTCTACTCTCTATCAACTAACTTCTCTATTTCCTTAAATCCTTTACACTTCCTCTCTTGTACAAAAAATAGCCCCTATAACTCTCCCTTCCTTTTCATTATTCGATTATTCTACCCCCAACAAAAATTTCCTTCTTCTTCATCTTCTCCTTAAATTTCTCTACTTTTCACCAGTTGCTTATGTTCACAATGTGATCATCCAAAACTAACCAAAATACCTCTTCCCAACACCCTACTCTTTGAGTTACACTACCACTATTTTTAGGAGTAGCTCATTCAGCTAAACACTATCCCCAACTTCCATTATTTTTGTAGCCTCCACCATCCTCCCTTACACTGCTATCCCCAACTAGCATGAACCTCCTATCCTACCGCCACCCTAGTTGCATCTAACCTTTATGCAATTAACCTCGAGCTACATCCAACCTTCACACTACTTTATCCCTTAGTATCCCTTCTTTATGTTATTGAGCATGAGGCTTACTTTGCAAATCATGTGCACTTTACGTACTAAGTTTGTGTTGTGTGTTGCCAAGAAAATACCTTATGTTTTCAAGTTTGTGTTGCATTCACCTTGAGTTACGGAGCTTGTGTTGTGCAATTGAGCCTCTATGTGCCAATCTTGCAAAGCTTATACTACTTTATCCCATATATTGGCTCCCTATGTGCAAGCCTTGAATTTTACGACCCCAATTTATTACTCACAATTACTTCCATTTGCACTGTAAGTTCAAGCTTGCAAATCCCCTTAGTTTAGCTATCCATTTGATTTTAGTTTTGGTTAATAATTCTTATCATACTGTTTAGCTGTTAATAATGCTTTGATGAGTTTTTTTTAGGTGAAGAAGGAGAGTATTAGTGGAGTATAGAGTTTATGTTAATTTACTTATATTTTGGTTATTTTTCCTTGGAGTTAAGGTAACCTATATGATTTACTAAAATTTAAAAATTATATGAAAGCATATCAGGGCTTTGTTATGCTATGTAGTATTTATTTCTCTAAGAATGTTTTGTTATGTTGTGTTTATTTACCTAAATATGCTAGAATGAAATTATGTGTCTTGAGCATTTAACTTTTTTATAATGTTAAGTGTACGAAAGCATGCTATAAATAGGTTTAATATGGTGAGTTACTTATGAAAAATGTATGAGGATGTTGATATATAATATAATAGCATATGATTTTTGCATGATTAATATTCATATTCCCTAGGGGTATAATTATCTTTTAAGTGTGCCATTCTTATTACAACATGTATGCCTAACATGTATTATATGATGTTAAGTATGAAAGTAAGTGAGCTATAATAAGTTAGGATGTATGTAAAGGTTTTATTTTCTTATTCATAGGGGTAAAATAATCATTTGACATGTCTTAAAATTTACCTGCATGCAAAAATATTTTATTTTAGCCTTTTCATAAAAAATATTAATTAAAACAAAGTTAAGTATTAAAATGGATAATATCATGATAATTTGGTTCTAAGGGCATTTTGGGCATTTATGACCTAATGCACCTAAATGTAAATAATTAGACATAATATAGCCTTACCAGATTGTTATTTTGACCTTAATGTTGACTTTGACTTTGTTTTTATCACCGAACTTAGATTTGACATAAATATTGTGATCACCAAATAAAATATTAATAATTAAAGTGGAATACTTCAATATTTGGAATACTTCAATATTGGAAATAGTTTAATCTTTAGAGTTAACTACCCTAGAGACGAGGTAAGAGTCCTCAATTTGGTTTGGTGTGTTCGTTAGATGCCACAACATTCTAACTAAAGCCCTAGTATACTCTAGAGTTGTAAATGTGTTGAGTTAGCTTAGTATTTGGCTTGAATCATTAAAAATCTTAGTTTGGCTTATTTGTTAATTTAAATTAGCCAAGCATAAGCCTAAAAAAGCTTGGCTGAATTCATTTAATGGTTTTGGCTCATGAGCTCCGTTTGGCTCAGCTCATTCGTTTAATTAAACGAAATGAGAGTAAGCCATATTTTAGGCTTATTTTGTTAAACAAGTCAAGCCCAAGCCTAGGGGTATTCGGCTCGGCTAGGTTAAACTCATTTACACCTCTAGTCTACTCTATGTGTGACCTATAGGCCTTATAGGTGGTATCAATACTTAAGGATTAGATAAACAACGTTAGAGGATATTGTGCTAACTTTGTGTGCTAGTATAATCAATGTACTTTATACATCTTTCGATTATATGTTTGGGAGGGTAATATGTTACTTTTATGTGATAGTATGACCAAAATACTTTATACATCTTCAGGTTGTCTAATGTATCCTCTTGAGTAATTAAAATGGAAGTAAATATTTATCGGTTATTAATGTTGATTGGTGGTTCGGTAGTTTCTATTATGTTGGTCATGCTATTAAATAAAACATTAACATTTAAAGTGAAATATCACATAAGTCATGATCGGATTGTACATATCTATTCCACCAGATGAGAATAGTTGTCATGAGCATTATGACCTAGGATTTTACTTGTATGTTCCATTATATAAGAATAGTGGCTAGGAGCATTCAAATCTAGGAGTTGTACCTTTTTATTCTACTAGACAAAAATAGTGTCTAAGAGCATTTTATCTTGGGAGTTATACTCATTTGTGCCACTGAATGAGAATAGCAGGATGCCCTGAAGTCAATGTAACTTAGCAATTGGAATGTTTTTGATCACTTATTGAATTTTTATGCGGTTAAGGATAATGGTATGGTAGTAGTGTGGCCTTGGTGAAAATTACTTTTTGGCATGTTATTGCATGTGTGATTTGACGTGTTTATTCTGTGTGTTTCCTCTTTTGATACCTTGTATATGCTCCATGTGATCTTTGTATGTTTAGTATTGTATAGTGGATTACTCGATACTATTTTACTAATGGATTATGTTTTATGGTCCCTTTCCTATTCAATAAAAAATTATGACTTTGGGGAAATATTTTGATGGAACTTGTAGATTTAATGCTTTTTTTTGGTGTTGCTTACGGTAAGTGTTAAACGATTTTGATCTAGAGTATTGTTATTCGGAGTACCTCTCTCTCTCTAGACTTTTATCTCATCTGTTTTCATTCTAATTGTTATCTTCTCTCTATTTTATATCATGTATTGTTGTAGGATTAAGTGTTTTCCACACCCAATCTCTAGGTATGAAATTACTTTTGCCTCACACTTGACATAGATTAGGTATAGGGAATACCTCTTCTATATTAGATGTGATGTAACCTTTTATTTTATTATTTTAGCTTCTACAAAATCATTTTAAATAATTTTTTTAGTTTATAAATTTTGGGATGTAATCCTAATACCCTTATGCTTAAGAAAAATATGATGGAGCTAGATAAAGGATTAAGAGAAGAGAAACAAGAAAAATAAATGGAAGAAAGAGAGGGTTAGGATTCTTCATTTTCTTATTAGGAAGAACATATGAGTGTTCTTTTATCACTTAGGCAAACTCAAAGAAAAGGGAGGAGAGAGCACAATACAAAAGAGAAATTAATGAATGAAGAAACAAATTAAATAGGGTATTTGGAGGGGAGAACATTGAAAATCTATTTGGAGAGAAAGGGGAGGAACTGACTTGAAGCTTACTTCAATCACACTTGAATGGAAAATGTTGAGTGATAGGGTAATATGTGTAAGAAAGTGGGTGAGAGGTAAGGTGAGATAACTATGGCCAAGATTTTGGGTGAAGGGAGGAGCATAAGTAACAATTTGATCAAAGATGCGGGGAGGTCATAGGAGGACCCACAAGGTTAAAAGGTTGACCATCAAAAACTAAAACATATCTTAAACATGTACCATTTTTTTTAACAATACCTGATTAACCATCGGTCATTCTCTAAAGCCTATGGAACTGCATGTCTTTGCCTTGATGCCCAATCATTTAACCCATGGGCTTTGGGGGACTATTGGCCTAAAAAGCCTATTTTCTACCATTTTTAACAAACTCAATCTTACCCATTCTATATTAAACACACATAAAATCACACAATACCCTCCTATTATTTCTATGAACATATTCACATAAGCCCATAAATTACACTTAAGTTCTCAATTAAGGTTTATAAGAAAATGTGGTATTACAAAATTCTTCTTCTTTTTTTTTTTGAGGAATTTAATAAGGAGGGTAAACTCTAGATTGCACTAAGAGTTTAATCTTATTCTTAAATGAAAATCAAAGTCCATGGTCATTAATAAGTGTAAATTAGATTAGTTATTGGTGGGACTTTACTAGGCATCGTGTTTGTATTTTATTTTGCTTTAATTAATTTAAGCTAATTTCTTTTATCTTATTCTTTAAGTGGATATCTTATATTGTTATAATAGGTAAATTGATTTCTTTTTATTTTATTTCTCTAGTAGGTAAGTTATAGGAGAATTAGCAAATCAATCATTGGTTATGTGACTTAGAAAATTATATTTAGAATCCTAGTAAAAATTGATGAGTGATCCTAAATATTTTATATTGTTATTATTATATATGGATATTTCATTTATCATTCTTACTACCTAACAAGTTTAAAGCACAACTCTAGCGAATATGTTGATTTTGGTAATTTTTAAATTATTTACACCGTTACAATATTTTTATTGTTTGATAAGTAGTTTAAGTTTTAATTGAAAGATGCAAACTCAAGCTAATTATTTTAGTCACTACATTATTTGAAATAAATTAGCTCAATTATCTATAATTTTTGATAGACGAACTAGTTTTATTGTTTGATAAGTTGTTTAAGTTTTAATTGAAAGATGCAAACTTAAGCTAATTATTTTAGTCACTACATTATTTGAAATAAATTAGCCCAATTATCCATAATTTTGATAAGAAGAAGGTATGAAATTTAATGAGCAATCGGTAAGTGAATATATTCTTATGATAATTGCAAATACATATGTATTTACTGATATTAGCAATAAAACTTATAGCTCATATGAAAAACTTAAAATAAATAAAGAAAAAAATTATGCATTAGTTTTGTGTGCGTATACATGACATTTCCTGATATCATAAGATCGAAAGTCTAGCTCTGCGATGGAATACCTCTATTCTCTCACTTGTGGATCTAAACTATAATAAAAAAACCAATATCACCTCAACCAAGATCAATTGTGGATCTAAACAATCAGCGATCCCGCTCACAGTGTGTCACCCCGTCTGAAGCATGCCACCCCAAATTTCCCATTGCACTGCCATCTGACATTAAACTTGTGAATTTGGTCGGCAGCTCCCTCTAAGAAACATTTCTTCAGTAATTTATTCTTTTTTGAGTAGACGAACTAGTTGCTATAAACTTATAAAGGTGGGGACAATATTACACAAGGTGAATGGTCTTTTGTCCTCCTTGGTTCATCGACCTTAGTTTTCTTCGCTGAGTGTATGCGGGGAATATAGCGTCAATTCTTCTCTTCCAAAAATTATTAACGTAGTAAATGATAATATTGAGGAGATGTGAAAAATCAACATGATTTGTGATTTTTGTATAATTCAGGATTCTTTTATTTATTTTGTAAAATTTTGTTAGTTTTCTACATGTAATAATTAGTTGCTCAATTGTGCTCAAATTTGCTATATATTCACCGTAGGACGATCAATCCGTAATGGATAATTCGTTATCCCCAAACGGATATCTATCATTTGATGAATAATCTGTACCTGCTTTTTTTTATACTCCAATCCTGATAAACAATACATTTCCGATTCTAATCCTAAAATAATATATTCGTATATTTTGGAGCAAATAAGTTGAACGAGATGCATCTCGTGTCGGTGGCGCGAAGTAATCAGATCTTGAACACGCTTCTGAAGTAATCTGTCTGGCATTCGACAATTTCCTTCCTCCTTCATCGCTGCATTTGAAAATTTGACTATTTAATCATAATTTTATATGAGCATTTGTAAGAACTCAACTAACAGTCCTTAGAATCCTAGTTAACTAATTAATGTCGATCCGTTATCGGCTGCGCTGCTCTCGCGTGTTCTCACTAGCTACGTACTCCAAACACCACCCTCACCCCCATTCTACACTTCCTCCTCCCACCATATATCAATCTGAATACGGATTATATTAATCCCTATATCTTTAGGAAGTCAAATGCTGGTTTCAGAAATTGCCGATTGGTGTCTGACAGAAACCTGAGGTTAACTTAATAGGGCTTGCTATTAGGAAAGCGCTGACCAAAAGGTTTAAATATCCGATCACATTTGTTTAATCAATCATGAACATGAAGTACGCCATAATAGATCTTCGATTTCTTGTTTTCCGCGTCTTTGATGTGTCACTGACAGCCACGACGGTGGAGAAGAAGGAAGAGTATTTCCATGTGGGCTTATGGTATATAAGGTGCCGGTGGTTGTGTATTTCTTACAATTCGTCTTGGCGTCGGAGGACAGGACCCCTTTCGTTCTCTATTGCAGCTGGGAGATTGAAACTATTGGTGAGCGGTTCTGTAGCTATATTAAAAAAAAATAAAAAATTTGAATTTTTAGTGTTGTGCGATAGCATTTGAATTGTACTAAATCAAGCTGTTCGTTCTGGATGCTCGAGTTTGTGATAGTGACGACAATGTAGGCACTAGGCGGTGAAATTTTGTGAACTTGACCGGTTTAAGAACGTGATCATGTGTTATAATTATGCGTTCGCTGATGAATTGACATTAATTTTTAGTGCTCATTTGTGTCGTCCTGTGTTCTCAGCAGGAAGTAGCTGCTTGAAGCTGGTGTATCTTGAAGCAACATGAAAAGCTTCTTCCCGCCTTCCCTTTCTGGGATTTTGGCCTTGTTTTTGATTTTGGGGGTGAATGCAGAAAGCCCGTACAGATTTTTTGACTGGGAGGTTACTTATGGAACAATTTCTCCTCTTGGTGTGCCACAAAGGGTTGGTATTTGTTTTCGGTTGGAGATGAGATTGCTCGTTCTCTGTATTTGGTGTCTTGGTGAACTTTTTGCTGAATTGTTATTCCCTTTGTCTTTTATAGGGTATACTAATCAATGGACAGTTTCCTGGTCCTACACTTGACTGTGTGACCAATGACAATGTTATTGTTAACATTATCAATAAGCTGGATGAGCCCTTCCTGATGACATGGTTAGTGTAATGATTTCTCCATTTTCTTTCTTTTGTGGATCCTTGTGCTGATATATAAGGACGACTTTTGCTTATGCATGTGGCCCTAGAGGGATCAGGGATCTTCTTCCTGTGCTTTATTGTGACGTTGAATTCATTTTGAAGCGCAATCGATCTTGAATCCTATTAGTCTCTCAAATTAATGCTACCAATTTCAGGCTCTTTTGTTTGCCCATAATCTCCTGTTACAATCTGGGTTTCGTTTTTAAACTTTCGTATCACTACTCCATTTAAATTATTTTGGAAATCTTCCAAGTTAAATAGGCATCTCTTAGGTTATATGTTAACTGGAATCTTCCACACATAATACCCAGAAGATTCCCTTTAATCTATTGCAAGTCTATTTAACTTACTGTCACGTGTATGTCACCTAGTGGCAGGACAAATACTCAGATGTTTTTGTTCTGTGGTGATTACTAGGAATGGCATCCAGCAGAGGAAAAGTTCCTGGACTGATGGTGTCTTAGGGACTAATTGTCCTATTCCTCCTAAGGGGAACTGGACCTATAGGATGCAAACAAAGGATCAGATTGGCACCTTTAGTTACTTCCCTTCAACGTTGATGCATAAAGCTGCTGGAGGCTTTGGAGCGATGAATGTCTACAGAAGATCAGTTATTCCCATTCCATATCCCGAGCCTGATGGAGTCTTTAATGTGCTTGTTGGCGATTGGTTCACGACTGACCACAAGGTTTGTTAAAACCCACTTCTGTAATTACTTCTTGCTAGCCCACTTTCACACTGCCACTTATTGTCAGTGTTAACTTGGGAATCTGGTCCTCTTAACAATCATGGGTGAAGCAGAGTTATTACTCTGTTAGGTTGTGAGGTTAGTCGTATAACCAATGTCATATTTTTTAGGCGCTACAACAAAAACTGGACTCTGGAAAGCCTTTACCTCATCCTGATGGTGTTCTTCTCAATGGGCGTCCTAATGGTACTGTCTTCACTGGTGAAGCAGGTACTTAAACCTACAGTCGCATTTTCCCTTTTTTTTTTCATTGTATTTGATTCATAATGAATCTCAGGTAAAAAAATATTATTTAACCAATGTTTCAATCTGGATGTTTCAGGGAAAACCTACATGTTTAGAGTTTCAAATGTAGGTATGATATTGTCGATTAACTTCAGAATTCAGGGTCACAGGCTGAAGCTGGTTGAAGTTGAGGGTGGACATACTCTTCAAGAAGTTTATGGGTCAATCGATGTTCATGTGGGTCAATCTGTAGCTTTCTTGGTTACCCTGAACAGAAATGTTAAGGACTGGTGGATAGTCGCCTCATCTCGTTTCCAAGAGCCCATTCTCACTTCCACTGCTGTCCTTCGTTACAGTGGTTCTAAAAAGGCTGCCAACCTGCCACTACCTCATGGTCCTACTACACAAGTCGGCTGGGCTATGAAGCAAGCGAGGAGTATTAGGTAGTCATTAAATAATCTCACTTAAATCTCAACCAAATGTTATTCAGCCATCGCTTCTGTTCTATGCCTGATGTACTGATCTTAGATTCCTGTTGTATTCGTAAAGATGGAACCTGACAGCAAATGCAGCGAGGCCAAATCCTCAAGGATCATACCATTATGGAACAATCCCCACAGTGAGGCAATTCTTATTTGAAGACAAAGCTGTTCAGATTAATGGCAAGTTGCGATATGCTGTCAACGGGATATCCTATGTCAATCCCGAAACTCCCTTGAAGCTCGCTGACTACTTCAACATTTCGGGTGTCTTCACTTTGGGTTCAATTCCAGACAGACCTACATCTGCACCCGCAAAACTTGGCACATCCGTCCTTAACATTACGCTTCATGATTTCGTCGAA